>WNWK01031645.1:0-22556 GCA_009830355.1 Cherax destructor
CCCGGAACCCCCAAACCCACAAAACCCCAAGGCAATCAAATTTAACCCAAAAACCCCCATCCCCCCCCCCCTCCAAACCCCACCCCACCAACCCATACCCCAACCAAAACCCCCCACCTATGCTTTAAACCCCCCTTATGGGCCCTCCCAACCCCAACCCCAAGATCCCGCCGGGCCACAGTCTTGAAACGAGGTTGAAGGTTTGGTACACAAATGCGGATGGAATCACAAATAAATATGAAGAGTGGAATGAAAGAATTGGTGAGAAGTCCCCAGACATCATAGCGATCACAGAAACAAAACTCAGTGAGGCAATAACAGACGCAATCTTCCCACAGGGATATCAGACCCCTGAGGAAAGATAGAAGGAACAGGAGGGAGGAGGGTTCGCACTGCTCGTAAGAAACCATTGTAGATTCGAGGAAACGGAAGAAATGGAGGTGTGTGAAAAGGACTTTATAGTAGATACCATCCAGTCTTGAGCACAAGATAATCATTGCAGTGATGTATAACCCACCACAGAACTGCAGGAGGCCAGGAGAGGAATATGAAGAGAACAACAGAGCAGTGGTGGACACTCTGGCGGAGGTGGCAAGAAAAGTGCACTTGAGCAAAGCAACGTTACTGGGCATGGGCGATTTAAACCACGGGGAGATCGACTGGGAGACCCAGGAACCATGTGGGGTCCAGAAACATGGAAAGCCAAGATGATTGACGGGTACTGGAAAACCTGATGCACCAACATGTCAGGGACATGACCAGAGAGAGAGGGAACGAACCAGCAAGGTTGGACCCTTGTATTCACCCTGAAAAGCTCAGACATATGGTGCTGAGTTTGAGTACATAGTAGAGTTACAGGTGGAGAGGGAAAACGGTACTGAAAGAGACAAAAAAGACTTTAAAAGAGGGGACTACACGGGTATGAGGAATTTCCTGCAGGGTACAGTGGGAAAGGAAAATGGAAGGACAGTCAGTAAATGAAATGATGGAATACGTTGAAACATAGTGCAAGGAGGCAGAGGAAGGGTTTATACCCAAAGGAAGAAATTAAATGGGAAGGCCAGAACGAGCCCCTGGTTTAACCAAAGGTGCAGGGAGGCAAAGACTCAGAGTGTCAGAGAATGGAAAAGGTACAAAAACCCAAAAAACCCAAGTAAACAAAGAGATTAGTCCGGAGCTAGAAACGAGTATGCACAGGTACAGAGGAGGCCCAGAAACAGTACGAAAAGGACATAGCATCGAAAATCAAGTTTGACCCGAAACTGATGTACAGTCACATCAGAAGGAAGACAACAGTCAAGGACCAGGTGATACTCTGACGAGAGAAGATGGGAGCTCACAAGAAACGACAAAGAGGTATGTGAGGAGCTCAACTCGAGGAAAGAAATTCACAGTGGAGGAGGAAGGCAGCTAGGTAGACAGGACAGAGTGCATCACCAAAAAGGAATGTATCAAGTGCTGGAGGGCATACACACAACTGAGGGAAGGTGAAGCAGTTACTCGTAACCTTGATACCTCAAAGGGATGGGTCTGGACAATATTCCTCGTGGGTCCTTGGGAGGGGGTGGGGTACTGAGGTGCCATTTTCCATAATATTCAAAATCCCTTGAAACTGGGCAGCACCTGAGGTATGGGAAAAAAACCAACGTAGTCCCCATTTTAAAAAAGGAGACAGAAAAGGGCAAAACTATAGACTGGTGTCCTTACTGTATAGGTGCAAAAAACTTGGAGAAAATCATCAGGAAAAAAAATGGTGGACATCTGGAAAGGCACAGGGTAATCAACGCCAGACAGCACGGATTCATGGAAGGCAAATCCTGTGTAACAAATCCCGGAGTTCTATGGCAAAGTAACAGAGGAAAACAAAAAAAGGGTGGGTTAAATTTTGAGGGGAATCACATGGATGAGGACCAACAGGACTTCAAAAAAGACTTGGACAAGCTTGACATGTGGTCTAGCAATTGGCTTCTCGAATTTAATCCCACCAAATGCAAAATCAAAGATCTTTGGGAAAGGGGAAAGAAGACCGCTGACAGAGTACAGGCTAAGTGGACAAAGGCTACAAACCTCGTCAAAGGGAAAGACCTTTTGGGGGGAGTATAACAACAAGCACGTCTCCGGGAAAAACACATCAACCCAAAAAACCCGGCAGCATATGGGCGACTGGCAAATCTAAAATTAGCGTTCCGTTACCTTTAAAAAGGAATCGTTCAAGACACTGTACACCGTGTACGTCAGGCCCATACTAGGTATTTGGGACCAGTCTGGAACCCACACTTGGTCAAGACTTGAAATTAGAAAGTGCAAAAGGGTTTTCGACAAAAGGGTTTGTTCCCAAAAATCAGGGGACTTCCTGTGAAGAAAGGTTGAGGGAAATAGAACACAACACTGGAGGACAGAAGGGTTAGAGGAGACATGATAACGACATACAAAATACTGCGGGGGAAACGACAAGGTGATAGTGACAGGATGTTTCAGAGAGGGAACACAGAAACAAGGGGGCACAACTGGGGAAACTGAAGACTCGATAAGTCAAAAGGGTGTTAGGGTTTATTCAGCCATAGGGGTAGTCAGGGAAATGGAACAGTCTAGCAAACGATATAGTGGAGTCAGGAACCATACAAACTTTAAAAAAAGGGGGATGATAAAGCTCATGGAGCAGGGAGAGCAGAGACCCAGTAGCAGACTGGGAAAAGGGGGGGCCAGGGCTGAGTCTCACCCCCGCAAACCACAATTAGGGGAGTGCCTTTTTAGCATAATTTTATTTGTGATCCTTCTAAGCGCTCTGTCCTGCCTGTCTTTTCGCACTGGTTTATAACATAGAACTTAAAAGAATTTAGAAGTAGTTCCTTATTTTTTTTGTAATTATTTTTTTAGTATTAATCTTAAAGGGTGTTTTCACTTTTTATTTTTTTTTCCCCCGGCATCAAATTTTTAAGCCAAAGTGTCAACCTGACCACCGAAAGCAACAGTCGATTTTTTACATTAAGATTTTGACTAAAGTTTTCTGTTATTTAATTTTTTGTTAGCCATGTCTTCCTTTCAGATGAACCGAATCTGTTGGGGCAGTGTCCACCCTTGAAGACACTGCAAGACCCAAGCAGACATCACCCAAATCTTTAAATGGGCTGCAGAAAACAATATGAAGTTCAATGATGAGAAATTTCAATTACTCAGATACGGAAAAATGAAGAAATTAAAACCCATCGGAGTACAAAAAAAATTTCCCAAACCCATAATAGAGCAAAAAACTAATGTCAAAGACCGGGGAGTGATCATGTCAGAGGATTCCCCTTTGGACCATAACACCGTAGCAATCGCATCTGCTTAAAAAAAAATGACGGGATGGATAATGAGAACCTTCAAAACCAGGGATACCAAGCCCATGTTGACATTTTTCAGGTCGTTGTTTATCTAGGCTGGAATATTGCTGCACACTAACTGCCCCTTTCAAGGCAGGTGAAATTGCGCCCCTTGAAAAGGGCAGAGAACCTTAAAGGCACGCAAACTGCGATAAACCACCTCAATTACTGGAAACGCTTGAACTTCCTAAACCTGTACCCCCTGGAACGCAGGCGGAGAGAAAATTATTATATACACGTGGAAAATTCTCGGGGGATTAGTACCAAACTTACACACGAGAGTCCCCCCTACAAAGAAAAAAGCCCGGCAGGCGGCCCCAATACCCTAAACAGCTGCTTTCTGTGCCTCTCCTGCCTCCACCGCCTCCAGCCTCCTGCAGTCCCCCAAACCCGCCCCATCAGCTGCTCAACTCGCCCCCGCTTCACACACACCGACCAACAACGCTGCAGTTTCTCTGCCCTTCGAAGTGGGCGGGCCCCTCACCTGTATATTCCCCCCCCTACCCTTACCCAACCTTTTCCCATATTTCTATCCTTACCCACCCTTCTTCCATCCCCCCACCGACGCCGGGATCAAGCCAAGCCCAGTTCGGCAGGCGATGTAACATCCCCCCCAAAGAAAAACAGGGGGGCCACTAGCACGTTGAGAACAAAACAAAAGTGTCAGGGGCCCGACTTTCAACTGCCTCCCCGCATACATCAGGGGGTTACCAACAAAACCCCCGGTTGTCTTCGCGGACTGGGAATCACCTAAAGTGGCCTGACCAGCCAGGCTGTGGTTCGTACGTTTGGGCTGCGTGGGCCAGCAAAAAAGCCTGGGTTTATCAGACTTGATCCCAAAATGAGGCCGGTCACAGACGGGGCCCCAGGGGGGTTGACCCCCGGGAAACCCTCCAGGTATACTCCAGGTAGGTTGGTTTAGGTTCACTTAGGTTAGATTGTTTACAACGAAAAAGTGACGAATACTTTTCTTCCAATAACAATCATACACAATGGCGACAGACACTTTTATATCAAAAAAAAACGAATAACATAATCGATCCTTTATTCCAGTTTTACAGTCCTTTTGTACGTAAACAAAATAAAATAATGACTCTTGTTCGGGAGGAAGGACTTTCAGTCTGTTTAAAAACCAAAACCACAACTAGACAACTAGTCATTCAAATTATAGTGAATATGCATAACTCATCTCAGATTTAACTTACTTTTTTTGGTAGATATTTCCAGCTCAGCTCCGATTATAGTGAGAACCCTGAACTTGACATTTGGCCCGGCTTGTACAGGTATTTGTCTGTCTGGATGATGGTAAACATTGTTTTTCATCAGATTGATCTTTACTGTGTGGTTCACTCTGGCTCCCCAGCACTGCCGGATATATGAAGAATGCCATCGCAAGTCCGTATCAGGCACGCCACGTCTGCCGAATCCGTCATGCCCGAGCAACAAGGTTACTTTGGATTCAGCTAAAGTTTGGGTATAAGCACATAATTATAAAAACAAATTACTATCACACAATAAAAAACAACATTCTTTTTTCTGACAACACAATACCAAAGAGAGTTATATCTTTTAAAAAAACGCATAGACTGTACACATAAAAAAATGTAAAAAAGTGACAAGGAACATTAAATTATGCAGTTGGTAATAAATGTATAAACAAAAAAATTTTAATGTAATGGGATGACAAGAAAATTACTGTCTGAGATTTTTCCGCATACTATTGTGATCACCCATTAGAAGTAATGTTAATGACAAGAAGAGAGGAAAAATGTAAATAGATGTGAAGTATGAGATTAATTCAATATAAGACCAAAGTTATGATGAGGCAGAAAGAGGGGTTTTAACTGAATGAGCCGAAATTGGGAGCTAAAATTAGAACTGAGAGTGAGTGGAGGGCTGCTGTAAAAGATTTAACAAGGGGATGAAAAAAAAAAAAAAAAAATGGAATAGACAAATAAATTACAGAAAAAATATTAAAATAATGAGAAATAGAGAAGTATAAGGAGAATATGGAGCAGAAATAGGGGGAAGAGGATAATGAAGGGCAAAGGGGATATAGAATACACAGAAAGAAAGAAGAAGACAGGGAAATAAGATGTTAGAGGAATACAACTAACATAATGTATATTTTGAATTATATTAAAAAGTTAATCATTGGGATGTCCCGTTTGAAGGATAGGAACCTACTTGTTTACGCTACATAGGAAAAAAAAATGTGGAAAATCTCAAGAAGGAAGATAAGAACTTTTTTTATCAACACTATGAGGATAGTGCATTCCAACACAGAAAGATATCCAACACGGAAAGATATCCAACACAGGAAGATAAGCAACACGGAAAGATACCCCAAAACAGGAAGAAAAAAGGTCAACACGAAAGATACCAACACAGGAAAAATATCCAACACAGGAAGATACCAACACGGAAAAATACCCCAAAACAGGAAGATATCCAACCAGGAAGATACCAACACGGAAAAATATCCCAAACCGGAAAAATACCAACACGGAAAGATATCCAACACAGGAAGATATCCAACACAGGAAGATATCCAACACGGAAAAATATCCAACCAGGAAGATACCCAACACGGAAAGATATCCCCAAAACCAAAAGGAAAAATATCCAACACGGAAAGATATCCAACACAGGAAGATATCCAACACAGGAAGATATCCCAAATACCCAAAAGGGGTATCCAACACAGGAAGATACCCAACACGGAAAGATATCAAACACAGGAAGATACCCCAAAACGGAAAAATATCCAACACGGAAAGATATCCAAACAGGAAGTATCCAACACAGGAAAATATTAACTTGTTAAATCAACACTTAGGAAAAATAAGAGTATTATAAAAAATCATATTGTAAATGTATTAAATAAAAGTGATTCCAAAGAATTTATTCCCCCAAAAAAAGAGTTATTAAAGCTGGACGCTTGTTGTTGTGGTAGTGACGCTTGTTGTGGTGGTAGTGACGCTTGTTGTGGTGGTATTTACGCTTTTTGGGGTTGGTTTGGGGGTAGTGACACTTGTGGGTGGCAGTGACACTTGTTATGGTGGTAATGACGCTTGATATGGTGGTAGTGACGCTTGTTGTGGTGGTAGTGACGCTTGTTGTGGGGTAGTGACGCTTTTTTTGGTGGTTGTGACGCTTTTGTGGTGATAGTGATCCTCGTTGTGGTGGTAGTGACGCTTGTTGTGGTGGTAGTGACGCTTTTTTGTGGTGGTAGTGACGCTTGTTGTGGTGGTATTGAGGTTGTTGTGGTGGTAGTGACGTTTCTTGTGGGGGTAGTGACACTTGTGGTGGCAGTGACAATTGTTATGGTGGTAATGACGCTTGATATGGTTGTAGTGACGCTTGTTGTGATGGTAGTGACGCTTGTTGTTGAGGTAGTGACGTTTGATATGGTGGTAGTGACGCTTGTTGTGGAGGTAGTAATGCTTATTGTGGGGGTAGTGACACTTGTTGTGGTGGTAGTGACGCTAGTTGTGGTGGTAGTGACGCTGTTTTGGTGGTAGTGACGCTTGTTGTGGTGGTAGTGACGCTTGTTATTGTGGTAGTGACGCTTGTTGTGGTGGTAGTGACGCTTGTTGAGGTGGTAGTGACGCTTGTTGTGGGGGTAGTGACACTTGTTATGGTGATAGTGACGCATGTTGTGGTGGTAGTGACGCTTGTTGTAGTGGTGGTGACGCTTGTTGTAGTGGTGGTGACGCTTGTTGTAGTGGTGGTGACGTTTGTTGTAGTGGTAGTGATACTTGCTTTAGTGGTAGTGTCGCTTGTTGAAACAGGGTGACGCTTCTTGTGGTGGTAGTGACGCTTCTTGTGATGGTAGTGGCTCTAGGTTTAGTGGTGGCGACGCTTGTTGTAGTGGTGGTAACGCTTGTTGTAGTGGTAATGACGCTTGTTGTAGTTATAGTGACGCATGTCGTGGTGGTGGTGACGCTTGTTGTGGTGGTGACGCTTGTTGTGGTGGTGACGCTTGTTGTTTTGGTGGTGACGCTTGTTGTAGTGGTAATGACACTTGTTGTGGTGGTAATGACCCTTGTTTTATAGGGGGGTGGGGCTTTTTTGGGGGTTGTGGTGGAAGTGACCCTTGTTGCTTTGGTAGTGACGCTTGTTGTGTGGTGGTGACGCTTGTTGTGGTGGGAAATGACCCTTGTTGTTTTGGAGTGACCTTGTTGTGGTGGTAGTGACGCTTGTTGTAGTATTAGTGACGCTTGTTGTAGAGGTGCTAATGCTTGCGTGGTAGGACTAACGCTTGCTCTTGTGGTACTGGCGATTGATGGAAAGTACTGATTCTTTTTGTGGAACCACTGAGCGTGCTGCGGTGGTAGTGACGCCTGTTGTGGGAGTACTGACGTTTGCTGTGGTGGTACTGACTCTTGCGGTAGTGGTGCTGATGCTTGCTGTGGTGGTACCGACGGGTCCTACTAATTACCGAGAACAACCGAGATGAACCGAGAACAACCGACAACAACCGACAACAACCTGAAACAAGTGGGTCCTACTAATTACGAGAGAAACCCGAGATAAACCGAGATGAACCGAGAAAAACCCGAGAACGAGCTCGGATTTACCGAGAACAACGAGAACAAGTTAGGATTTACAGAGAACAATTTAGATTTACCGAGAACAAGTTAGATTTACCAAGAACAACATATGTCATGTCGTTTTTTGCAAATATCTCATTGGATATATGAACATAAGAACAAAAGGAACCCTACAGTAAACCTGTTGGCCCATACTAGGCAAGTCCCACTCAAATTCAACCCTATTCACTCATGTATTTATCCAACCTAAATTTGAAACTACCCAAGATTTTAGCTTCGATAATCCTACTAGGCAGACTGTTCCACTCATCAACTAATACTTTCCTATATCCTTTCTAAATCTAAACTTGTCTAATTTGAATTCATTATTGCGGGTTTTCTCTTGGGGAGATATCTTCTTGGAGAGATATGGCATTGACTGTTTCTGTGGTGGTACTGACACTTTCTGTTGTGGTAGTAGCGATTCGTCACCCAGCTTTTTTTGGGGTGAGGGGGTGCGACGCTGAGTTTCCGCCATCTGGTGGGAACCTATTGACCCAGATTTTCTGTCAACATGGCGGCTGTAGGCAGACGGGCAGCAAACTGTTTTATTGACATGGAAAAGGAGTCTTACACCCGGCTACAGCAAAAATTTTTAAATTACTGGGTTTTTCCCCGGGTTAAGCAAACATTTTTACCCTAAATGGGGTCAACGGCTTTGAAAGCTTTTTCCTGATTTGTATAACTCCTGGGGTCAACGGGGAAATTTGAAAAAAGGGGCCCCCTTTTGGAAGGAATTACGGGGGTCAAAAACAAAAGGATACATTAATTCCCCCGGGGACGCCTGAAGGATGTGTCCCGGCCTATTTTTTTCGTTTTAAAAAAGTCCCATTTAAAGGGACCAAGTGGACATTATAAAGGATTTTAAGGAATAGGGGAAAGGGCATGCAGTGACAGTGGGAAGTGGAATGGGGGGCCACTGGGGGCCTTTTGGGGGGAAATTTTCATTGAAGATGACCATTCGACCCCCATTCCCTCCTATTTTTGGATGGCTGATTTCAGAACACAAGTGTATGTAACTTAAAAGGGGAGAGACACTTGGCCGGGGGCATATGATCATGTGGCAGCTGAATGGGGGGTTTTGAACCGTGGTGAGGGAAACATGAGGCGCTAGTGTGGGGAGGCCCGAGGTGCTGGGCTGCCGAGGGAGATGTGGAAGACAGCCAAGGTGTGGAGGAGATGGGGATGGTTCCGGAAGAATGCCCGGGGGGGTCGCAGGAAGATGAAAAGAAACAGAAGGGTAGTGGGGGGGAGGAGAATTTAAGATATACCCTTGGGGGGAGGGTTTTGCAGGCTATAATTGATGATCCTTTACCGTGTTTTAAAAGGGGGGACACTGGGGAGGTAGAAAGGGGGGAAAGGGGGTATTGCTGTTGAAAGTCGGGGGGGCAAAAAGTTGGAGAGTGTGCAAAAGACTGTTGGGTGCATCAAAGGGTATTAGTAAACAAGGGAGGGGGGTGGGGGCCCAAGAGGTCTGAACCTTTGTCAAAAGTGATGACGGTTAACACCCACTCAACGAACTAGTAAAAAGCCGTTGGTAAGTTGTGGGGTGGGCAAAAAGGGGGGGTCAAGGGTGGAAAATTGGGTAATAAAGGGGGGTGGGTGTCAAAAGGCCCCAGCTTCCACAACGGCCGAAAGGGGAAACCCACGCAATTTATTCAAGTGTATAAAAATAAATGTAAATGGCATGAAAGGTGGTAAAGAGGGTTTGGGGGGAAAAGGGGGGGGGTTTAACCCGGGGGGGTTTGCTTCCGGGGGTTGGGGGGGGGTATATGCCGGCGGACCTTCCAAAGGGGGGGGTTGGGGGGAAAAGGGAAGGGGTTTGTAAATGACATTTTTTGTAAAAATGTTTGGGGGGGTTTACCAGGGTTTGAAGGGGGGTTTAATTGTGGATTGGGGGGAAAGGGGGGCCCAACCAAGAGGTGGGGGTTTTGAGTTGGGGGGTTTGAGGGATTTGCTAGGGTGTGCAGGTTTGAGGGGGTTTTTTGGGGGGGCTTTGGGTTTAGCACACCCTTTTTTTTGGCAAGGGATGCGCCCGATTGGACAAGTTTTTGTGACTAGGAAGGTAGTGGTGGGAGTGCCAAACACCCAATTTGGGGTTCTCGGATCATAGGGGTGTTTGGGGCCGGGAAAAGTGGTTCAAGGGTACTGGAAGTTGAATGGAAAAATTTTGGGGGGAGGGGAGGGCAAAGGGGGGATTTTAGAAGTTGGTGGGGGGGGTTTTGGGAGCAGGGGGGAAAGGGGGGGGGTGGAAAGGGAAAAATAAGAGGGTATTATCAGGGCCTTTTGGGGGGAAGGAGGCGGGGTGGAGTTTTGGCTTGCAGGATTTTGGGGGTTGTTACAGGAGGTTATGCAAAGGGGGGTCAAAAAGTGGGGGGGGGGAGATTAGGGGGATCAAGGGGCAGGTTGAAGGAAACCCAAAAAGAGCTTTTGGATGCAGGGTGAAAGCGGAATAGATGAGTGGGCAGACCATCTAAGTTTGTTTTGGAAAAGGGAGGCAGAGAATGGATGCGATGACGGGGGGGAGGTATAGAGGGGGGAAGAAGGTATGGGTTATGAATGTGGTTTAAAGGTATGATCTACAGAGGCAATGGGTGGGGGTTGTGGATAAGTGGTTTGAAAAGATTTTTGGCGGAAGGGAGGTGGGGAAGTGATATTAGGGGGGATGAAGAATTTGGGGGGAGGTCGATGGGGCATGTCTGAAGGGGCCAATAAGTGGGGAGGAGGTAGGGAGGCGGTAGAGGGGTTAAGTAAGGGGAAGACACCGGGATAGATGGGATTCAAGATTTTTATAGGAAAAGGGGAGCCTGAATGGTTGTATGATTCAGGTGATGAATTCATAAAAAGGATAGGCAAATGGGTGGGGAATGGAAAAGGGTGTGTGGTGTTGGAAGGAAGGGTCAAGACTTGGATACTATGAGTAATTTTAGGCCTTGGTATTGATAAAGGGGGGGATTCAAAATTTTTGCTAAGATTTTGGGGAACAGGTTAAAGATGGGTTGGAAGGAAAATTTGAGAAGGGGCAATGGTATCCTGGGTAGGAGTATGATCAGGGGCATGGATGCTAAAATTTTACATTAGATTGTGGATGGGATTAGCTTTGGGTTTGGGAAGAGTGGATGATGTTTGAGGGGAGGTTTTGATGAAATCAAGGAGACAGGTTTGGGGAGGAGGTGGGGGGTGGGGGGGACGGATATGATGGGGCATGGGGGAGGGTGCAGGTAAAGGGTGGTTGGGGAAAGGGGTGGTACCTAGGATATGGGAAAGGGAGCCGCTATCGCAGATTTTGTCTTGTAGCAAGATTCGTTTTATCGTTTACAGAAGGAAGTGGGGAAAGGGGGGGAGAAGAGGAAGGGTCGGAATAGGATATGGGATGACACTACGGTGTTGGTTGGTATGGATGATCTGCAGGGGGGAAAGAAGTAATTTTTTTTTGGGTGGACGGTAAAAGTAAGGGGTTTAACCCCCAAATTGTGGCAGGTGGGTGAATGGGGTGGGGGTGCTTGGGTCGGGGTTTGATGGGGATAACTTCCATATGTGGCTTTTTTCATGGGGATTTTAAATAGGTCAGGGAGGTTAATTCTGATAGAGTCGGGGGAAGGTTTGGGACGGGGGGGGGAGGATAGGGGGGGATTTAACGTTAAGGCAGAGGGTGATTGTGGTGAATACGATGATATACAGTACGGTGTGGTATGTGGCTGTTATATACCCCTGTTGCAGTTGTTGATGTTCGCGGTACACCCGGGCCCGGGTCTTCCAAATGGTGACCCGGCATTGGCCCCCTGGGTAGAGGGTGTCATCTTCTTCTTTCTTGCTGTGGCTCCCCATGATGGGGAGTGTCTTCTGACGTCGCATTAGATTGAGGGAGGGTTTTAGTACATTTGGGCATACGGACAGCATTGGTTGAGGAAGGATATTGTTAGGAACAGTGTAGATAGGGAGGGCTGGGGTTAATTTGGTTTGAAAGAAGGTCAATGTTTTATTTTTGGCAAAGGTTATTGGGGGGGGGTGTTTTGGGGGGGGGATAGAGGTAGGACGGCAGGGGGGAAGGAGAGATGGTGGGAGGGTAGGAATTTGATATATTGTAAGGATCTTTTTAGGAATTTGTTTGGTGGGTCAACCCCAGGAGGTGTCGGTAAGAGTAATGTTGGGGGTTGGGGGTGTGTGTGAGGTAGTGGATGGAAGGAGTGTATCCTGTGTATGATTGGGTAACTATTTTGAGGGATTTTTGGAGGTTGTGCCTGAGGGCACGGGATAGGGAATTAATGTATAGGTTTATGCATGGGGTGGCTTCGAGGGCTGTTCTTTTCCAAATGGGGGTGGTGCGGGATGGGGGGTGGAGAGATGTGGGGAATTGGAATCAGTACTGCATGTGGTGTACTTTTGTGAGATGTTGAGCCAGTGCGACAGTGGATAGGGAGAGTTATACGGATGTTGGGGGGGGAGGGTGGTATACCTTGCTGGGGGGCGTTGTTTTTAGATTTTGAGGGTGTAACTGCTAGGGTGAGAAGGGGTTTGATGTACTGTATGGTAGATTTTTGTATGCGGATCGTGAGATTGAGGGAGGTGGGGAATAGGGGAAGAATTAGGTCTTATCATGTTACATGTATCGTCTCTTAAATGTAGAAATAGGATTGTGTATGGGGAGGAATGGGAAGAGGCTTTTGTAGTGGAAATAGGGGTATGGTCTTGGGGAGTTGTTGGGTGAGGGGGAAATTAGGTCAAAAGGGGTTGAACAGGTGTGTAAGGGGTAGGTTGGGAGATATGATTTTGTGGGGGGTTTGAAATAGGGAAAGAATTGAGGTTGTTTTGGTGGGGGAAGGGATGGATGTGGAGGGGGATGAGCCCGAAGGAGGGTGTTGACTCATTGACTTTGGGGGTGACGGGGGCGAAATAGGGGTGGAGGGGGTGCGGGGGTGTATGTTTAGGGATGACGGAAAGGACAGGGTTAGTTTTGTTTGGGGTTTTCATAGGTTGGGGATGGTTGGCATGTCATGGGTTTTTGCATTTTGTCTGCATAGTTTGGTTGGGGCGAGGTGAAGGTTAGGGTATAGTTTTGTTTTGCCTTTGAAATAATCTTGTCTCATATAATAATGTAGTAATGTTCTGTGCCCGTCAGATACATAGAATTTTTGTGCTGGGTAAGACCTTGATTATGGTCCGACATTTATGTGTTGGCCGGGGTAATAGATTTAAGTGTTAAGGGTTTTGGTAGGTTGGAGCAGCTTTGTAATTTATACAGGATCGTTGATGCACAAGGTTGGTAGTAGGGTATAAATATTTATTTTGGTTCATCACCAGTGTGGTTGCATGTTTTGGAGTTGTGGATATATATTCTTATTGGTAATGTTATAAATTGTAAATGTCACAATGAGGGTAATTGTATTATCCATAATTAATAGAGGTTGATTGATTGACATGGTATTTACGGTTGTGTATAACATGTATGTAGGATGAGGGTGATGTGGAATGTAAAATGAAAATACAAATGAAGAATAGTTTGGGGTGGAATTAGGATTTAATGATATGTCACATGTCAGAGGCTTGGTTTTTTCCCTCTCAGATGTATGTTATTTTGCATGGTAAATACCTGTATATGCTATGTATAATGTGTCGAGGAGGATCAGTCTTTACAGTATACAGGTACATGTCTTATTACTTGCTGTATTAGATTAACATATATTGTTGTGAAGCAATTTCCTGTGTCTGGTGTAAAGGGCATGGTGAAAATATGGTGGTTGTGTTTAGGTAGGGTTCTGTGGAAATGTATTAATTTTAGTAGTATTTTTAGGGAGTTACAATGTTGATTTATGATGGTGTCTTCTGGGGTTATGGTGATCCAGAAGGTTTATATATAAAGATTGTGGCATATAAATATGTTTGTGTTTTGTATTGCATTTAGTAAGGATTCAATGACATGTATGTGAGGGATATATCCATAATTGTAAATGTATATTTCATTATGTAAAGTGTTGTTGGGATTGGTCTAGATCATTTGTGATCTGTATGTATATTGGGATAGGGCAAGTATTTATCACTATTGTAAAAGCATTATAGGTTATGGGAAGCTGATCAGATTTTCATCTGGATGTTGGAGTGGTTGAGGAGAATGTTTCGTAAACTAGCAGGTTGGGCTTACTTGTTGGCTATGTGTAAGTCCAAGGAAGTAGAAATAGTTTTTGTCTGTTGTCATTTTGGAACAGTAAGTTGTTGTGGTATAATGATGTGTTAAAGGTTAGGGGTTCAATTGGCAGATGTGTTAATTCGACGGGTGTATAGTGGAGGGTTAGTAGCTAACTTTTGAAGCCCCCTCAGCACATGTGTGCATACTATATTATACATTGATATGATTTTTTAAATTGTGTTATGATGATGTACTGTATATGTACTGGGAATGTCTGATAAGTGTATGGAGATGTATCCGAATGTTTTTAAATAAAATATATAAAAAAAAAATCTAAACTTGTCTAATTTGAATCCATAACTGCGAAATATCCTCAGGACTTTATTTATATCCCCTTTAATACCCTTCTTCCACTTATACACTTCGATCATGTCTCCTCTCATTCTTCGTCTTACAAGTGAATGTAATTTAAGGGATTTCAATCTTTCTTCATACGGAAGATTTCTAATACTATGTATTAACTTTGACATTCGTGGCTGAATGTTTTCTAACGAATTTATATCCATTATTTAAAATGGTAATCTAGGTGAGGCCTTACTAATGATGTATAAAGCTGTAGTATAACTGCTAGACTTCTGTTGCTTACACTTTTGATATAAATCCCAGTAATCTATTTGCCTTATTACGTACGCTTAGGCATTGCTGTCTTGGTTTAAGGTTGCTGCTTACCATCACCCCCAAGTCCTTTCCGCAATCTGTATGGCTAAGTTCTACATTATTTAATTTATAAATGGACACTCCCTAGCTTCAGAATCTTGCATTTATCTACATTGAACTGCATCTGCCACTTTTCTGTCTCTGATGTCGTACTCTATCAAAAGCCTTACTAAAATCCAAATAAACAATATCGAATTCTTTATCATGTTAAGTAAAAGGACACAAATGCAAATAATGTGACATTTTATTGTGGCTACGTTTCGCTCTCCAGGAGCTTTTTCAAGCGAAACGTTGCCACAATAAAATGTCACATTAGTTGCATTTGTGTCCTTTTACTTAACATATTGTCGGTAATTCTACCAATATTATTACATTCTTTATCATGATCAACAGCCTCAAAAGCTTTACTGAAGAAGGTGAGTCCATGCTGAGCTATAATTGACTGATTGTAATTAAGGTTAGGATTATTGGGCGGTAATTTGACGGTAACGACTTGTCCCCTGCTTTAAAAATAGGAATTACATTAGCCATCTTCCACATATCAGACACTACACCTGTTTGAAAAGATATATTAAAAATATTTCGCACTCTTTAAGAACCCTTAAGAAAGTTCATCAGTGCCGGTCTATCTGTTTGATAACTATTTCGCTAGCATTTTTTTATTTTATTTAAAACATTATGTACAATTTTATACATGTTTAGAAGATACCTTTTAACATAATAATAGACATCACTCAATTATAACTGTTACCAACTGTTTAAAGAAAACACACACATTGTTCTTAGTATGACTATCTAAGGTTAAAACTCAACCCACCTAACAACACATCCTAAACCCAAACCTTCATAATTCCTCAAGGATACAATTCAGTGTCAATACAATCTGAAACTTTCATATATCAATTACCACTTAGCCATCCTAAAGCATGACTCCTACATAATATGTACAAAACTCCAATAAATCAACAACAAACATATTTGTCATTATCCCTCACAATCACCCTTAGCATCCTAAATATTCATGTCGCATACATAATGTAATTCACAATGACAATGAATTCATATTCTTTTATTATGACGTAGATTCTATCCCCCTCCCAACTTCCTCGTACTCATCCTGAGTGATGATGTTAATCATAGCAAACTAACACAAACGCTCAAAATTATATGGACAAAAATTACTTGCAAAATTCAACATACAAAACCAAACCTACACACAACCTCCAATTAGCCTCAATATTTTTTTATATTTTATTAAAATAAACCAGTACAAAACAATGCATATAAACAATATGCTGATCATGTGTAGACTACACGTCAACATCCGCTTACAATAACCATCTATATATACATACCTGTCCACAACGTAGACAAAATACATGAACAACAGATTATAGTGAATCATATACATTGTAAATCAGAACACATAAGGTGTAATCGATAAAACATTTTGAAATAACATAACCACCAAAAATACCACAACATAATAGAGTAATACACATATCCCATAATTCCCTAACTACTCTGTAGACTGTTATCTCACCATGAGGACCATCCAATGACTCCAAACAGACCTCACACTCGTACATGAACAGTATGGAGAAAACCAGTACATGAGTAATATTAAGTCACTAGGAAAAAAATTTAGTAACTACTCTTGCCACCACATACAAATTCATTTACTTTAAAAGAATATGACAACAAAATATCAATCATACAACCACAAAAAAAAACCCGCACCATAATAGGCAAACCTTCACATATCCCCTGAACCCATATTAACAATAGGGATGTCACAGTATCAACCAGTCTGGCAACCTATGCTGCATGAATCTTTACGTCAGCGTCACCCACTGCAAAAATTCACTCAAGTCTACCGTCCCCTCTACTGCTATCCCTCCCAAAAAACTAATCATTACACCCCAACCCACCCACACTAACCCACAAAACATCCTAACCTAATACATAATAAAACCCCCCAAAAAAAAAAAAAATACCGATATCAAGCCCCTTACAATCTACACACCTACGCCCCAACAGGTCTCTTAACGACATATCTTTGTAAACCCGAAAAACCCGCTCCCATCTACCTCCATACACACCTATTTCGTTTCCCTAGTAGCTATCATACCCCAGCCGGTCCCGCAATACGCCTTTTCCCAACCGTGGTTTTCATTGCATGAAAGACACACAAAATCATCCATTATATACAACAGGCCCCACCTCACCTGCGAACTCATACCACCTATATCCAAACTAACCCGCCCTCAACACAGACACCCCCACCACCCAATTTCCTCAATACCCTACCCATCCATTCCCTTACTGAATCAAATACTACAAAAATAAATAACATGCAAACCAGTCTCCTGCTGCCCACATCTCTCACAAACCCCATCCTCACTATACCCATCCTGAACAAAACCTCCTTCGAGGCCACCACCCCATGTAAGAATTTTACATCAATTCCTATCCCTGGCCTTTAGCAACAGGCCCTTAAACCCCTTCCAAATATTACACCAGTCATAAATAGAATATTTCCGACACCTTCCACCAAAATTCACCCCACCCCAACATTTACAACTTCCCTGACTTCAAGGTATGCATTTTTTCAACCACCATCATATTCTCAATAGGTCCCAACACTTTTCCAATATTCTCCCACTCCACCACCTACCTACTTCTTCCGCTATCATACTCTCCCTACCTCCACTACCCACGCCATCCTCCTCTTCTACCCAAGGTTTCCATACGCCAAATATAACGCACCACCCTACTCTCCAGCTCCCCAACATCCTCCAACAGTCACATGACAAATCTTACTATATATTAACATATTCACAGATTTCTCTCTGATGCAAAGTTAAATCCCGGTCTCCAACCCTTCATCCTATCAATCGCCTTCCCCCACTACCCCTCCAGAATTCACCCCACATGCCACTACCTCATCACACATATATACTATGCCACAAATCTTAATGCTATCGACTGTTACCCACCCATACCTCTCCCCAAGCCTCCCCTACCCCAAATTTCCCATCTCCAATAAACGAGTCTTAGCCCCATTTACTCTCATCCCAGTCGCTCTACAAAAACTCAATTAACATCCAACATATACCAAACCTGCCTCACTACCCACAAGCACAGTCGTCATCCACATAACCACAATTCCCCATACCCTCCCCCACCCCTCCCGCCCCCACCCCCACCCCTTCCATCCCCACTCCTCCGTCCCTCACCTCCCACCCTCTCACCATCCTGTAAAAGGATCCTGATACATGCAAATAAACACTGTGAGAGGGCAGCCCTGCCGAATACCCTTTCCCATCAGTACTCTCGCCCCAATCCTACCATTCACCTGCACCCTCATACACGCCCCCTTGTCATACACAGTCCAGACCACCCCACCACCTCCTCTCCCAAAACCCCCGCATCTGCATTATCTCGTAGCACCTCCTCTCTACACTATCATATGCCCTCCTCCAATCAATAGCTAACAACCCCACCAGCACTACTTCTAATATGCTCCTTTATCCACTCTTGACCCTCTATCATGCACCTCCCGGTATCCACACTGTCCCTTCTCTATCACTCTACTTAATACCCTCTTTAAAACCCATTTCCAAAACCTTTGCAAAATCTTGTAGTCAGCATTCATCATTCCAACGGTCTATAATCATTCATCTTAACACCATTACCTCCCTTAACCAGCACCACCACACCCATACACTGTTCATTACCCATATGTCCCTGTTCCTTCATGGCGTTAAACAGCCACACCAAACACCCGCAACACATTCCAGTACACCCTATAGAATTCATTAACTATTCCATCAATACCCGGCGCCTACCTTACTCAGCCTGTCCACCGCCTCCCATACCTCAGCCTCCCAATAGTACCCTCCATACCCTCCTATCACTCTCCCCCACCACCGTGTACCTATACCCTCCATAAGCTGACACCTCTCCCTCACTTCAATACCCTCCCAAACCTACTTCACTCAATGCTTTCATGTCCGTAACCTCTGTCCCTGCAAATAACTCTCAAAAGACTCTCTTCCACTTCCACACTACTAACAGTCATACCTTCCTACGTTTCCTACACCTACCCAGAACATATTTTGAGGGTTTGTCACCCCATAACACATCCTCCACACCTGCCCTTTAACCTATAGGCATCAAACCTTTCATTCCTTAATTCCTTAACCTGCTCTTCAATTCTCTTACCTCTCGTTCCATATGAGGACCATTACTCGTAACACCTAGCCAGCAATCCCTCTATATAATTTTGCATCCCATACATCCATCCCTGTTCCTCTCTACCATTGCAATAAAAAAAAAATTTAATGCCCACCTTCTACTGTTTCCCACCAGTCAATGATACACCCCTCCCTCTATCCTAACCTTACCCTCCTTCCACAACTGACTCCACCACTGCAAAAGCCTCTTGCTTATCCACCCCAATCAATAACTTTGCATTCAACTTCCAGTAACCCTACCATTTAACCGCACCCACCCACCCGCATCCACCAATACACCCCTGTGATCAGAAATCCAACATCAATCATTTGTACAGAATCAACCATCACCATATCCGATACATACATCCTATCTAACCACGCATATTCCTTACGAAGATACGTATAATGCACTCTCTCTTGACCATCCACCACATCCTTTAATCCTACACAATTGAACACATCCCTCAATGATCTGGGCACACATCCCGCACCTTTTGCTCCACATCCTTATGGCGGATAACACAGTTCCAATCCCCACCAACTATCGTGCTACACCTGGCAGACCACCCAATGCATACACCAAGTACTCATTAACAAACTCATTCTTCACCCTCCTGAAAATTTCTGCCGGCATATAAACACCACAAAACATACTCTAATACCACTCCATTCACCATCCACTCTCTACTCATCCTCCCTTCAACACACTCCTCCCACGCCAACAATTGAAAAGGGCCGACATCTTTATCACAACTGCAAACCCCCCATCCTTTTTTAACCTACATGACGATCCTGCATATACATCAAACTCCATCCAAATGCAGGTCCCTGCCAATCCTATAATTATTCTTGCAAAAACCTACCTCAACACCACATATCTTCTCAACGTCACCTCAACCCACTTCCCTCTTTACTTCCGCCCTCAACCCATTCACATTTCTTAATGTTACACACCTGAAACGGCAATGAAGGTTTACCTTCCGACCTTACTGAATGCTTATATCCATGGGCCCCGACCCTCTACCTTAATAACACCTTTCCCACCTCTTTGACCCTCTTTGAATTTCATTCCACCCTTTCCCTCTTCGACACATCCACAAGGTCTTTACAGGATCTTTGTGCTGGTGTCAATATATCCTCACTGTCCTACGACGTCACAGATCTTTTCCTAGATTCACCCACTACTCCCATACCAGGACTACAGTCTGTCTCATGCACCTACACTCACAACCTCACATAATAAACCCTTCTCACCCTCTCTATCCACTTCCACAGACCTCTCAACAACATCCTCGCCACATCAGGTATCATACCCAACACTGGCAATGTCTCATATTATATCTTCCAGCACACCATCCAAGGAGATAGGTGGGCTGACCTCTTCGACTCCCCCCACTCCACCGCATCCTCAAGGTCGCATACCCGACACCACAGGGAGGGAGGGTAGGCACGTTCCCACACTGCTTCACAATTTAGAGGAAGCTTCCTGTACGACCGGGCCGAGCTTCCACCCCATCCACCATCCTAGAAATTTCCTGTTGCTCATCCACATGCCCTTCTTGCTGCCCCCTCTTAGACAATTAACAGCCATATGCCCACAGGCACCACAAACTCTACAGCAATCCATTGCTGTCCCATACGACACATAAACGTCCTGAAGTCCAGCATCAGGACGTAAGAGACGGTATGGGCCATCGTATTGACATCTTTAAAGAGAAAGACCCTTCCATTAGTCCTTCAAGGGGTCCCGTTTGCCACCTACCCACAAATAGCAGAATGCACATTTCCATACTCCTTGAAGACTGCCACAGATCCGTGGCATCTGCCTCGAAGGGTACATTTCGCACCCTCACCATGTGAAGGACTCGGGAGACATCCCTCAACCTCACTTCCAAACTTGAATTCACGACACACACACATGGTCTTGATATTCATCCACCAGCCGCCGTACCTGTGGCTGGACGCCAACTGATAAATACCTCGGTTCATACCGTTGATGGCCACACCCATACAAATCCTCAATGTTCAGCTGGTAAACATCCTGTAGCACCATAGGCAAAACAGTGGCCACCGTACCGGGCGCTCACGTTCCTTTCACAATCTCCAGACAGATCGTATTCACCCGTCGCCAGGCTGCGGCCGCCACATTGGTGAAAACATAGCCTCAATTTGGCCTGGTCACAGACCGGGCCACAGGGGCGTTTTGACCCCTGGAACTCTCTCCAGGTAAACTCCAGGTATCCATATCCTTGTAGATGAATGGTTCAGAAACCAAAGTTATAAATTAGCCATTGCAACACTTGGGTGTCTTTATTGGGAAACGTTTCACCTACAGTGGCTTCTAGTAAAAACAAAGTAGAAAGGTGTAAGGAGGGGGGTTTGAGATAATCAGCCCCTGGGCCGGGAGTCTGTGTTCAGTCCATCAATCTTGTAGGAAGTACAAATGGGTGGCTTATATGCTGTAGTCAGGTGAGGCGAAGCAGGAGGAGGTGGGGTCATAGTTACCATCCACTTTTTAAAGGGTCTTCATCCAAAGGGTTTGGGACAAGTGTTGAAGAATTCGTTTGTATCAAGATCCCAAGATGTTGCTGTGTCAGACAGGGTGTAGATGAATGGTTCGAGAACCGACAATTATAAATTAAATTTTGGGTTCCATCCAAAAATACATGACTGTCCCCGACACCCCAACATTTGCCATCTCCAGTAAAACCCTTACTTGGGCATAAAAATATTAATCACCCTAAAATTTGGATTCATTCCTAACCTCAGTTATCTCAACCAAAACCAACTTTTTCTCAAAAATATTTAACTTTATACCCTTTTTGTGTTATTTCTTTTATAATTATATGTATGTTTCCTTCACATGGCTTGATACATTTTCATTTTCATATTCTTTAAGCATACAAAACACAGTAATAAACATTTATTTTATCTCACCGAATGATGTGACTCCCGAAAGCCCCCCCTCCTTCCCATTTCAAGCTTCCTGCAAACCATAATAATGTCTCAAATTTTACTTTAATATTATCCCCGCAATTGTCTTCCACCATTAATCATTTACACATGTTGTCAAGTCAAGACTGCCCCCAGTCTCTTCCCCCTTCACTTCCCCCCTCCCCCATCCTTTCCCCACCTCACTCACACTCCCTTCCTTTTACCCCCCCTCCATTCACCCCCCGAGACCATCTCCCCATCCTAAACCCCCCACCCTTTGAATTTTCCCCAGCCCCTGTGCATCTACCTATACACCACACCCACATTTTCAACTGACCAACAACAGGCCACCCATTTGTTATGAATTGCTCATAGCATTTTGTTGCCAACTGTTGCAAGGGTGTCAAGATTACTGTAAAATAGTCTGAGAATGGATTACCCCCAGGAAACGGGAAAATTCAAATGATCGGGACCCAGCAGAAAACGATGTTCCCTTTTACTAGAAATGTGGCGCAACTAAAGTCGAATACGAAGAACGAGGATGAGGAGCCCAAATTTTTTTATATTGCACACGGCACACTAC
>WNWK01031646.1:0-22556 GCA_009830355.1 Cherax destructor
TTCATAGGAAGTGCTAAACCCGTAAGACATATAAATACTATTCATTGCCTCACAGTGTCACACAAGAAAAAAAGAACATGAAAACTAACATGTCCATTTTGCTTTTTAATATATTTCATGAATCATAGATTCATGTTTATACATATTTCAGAATGCTGAAAAATAGTCTGAGACATATAATTATTTTACATAAAGGCCAAAAATAGTTCTTTTCCATAAAGTTCATACAGAAATCTTAGGATAGTTCAAAATATTTGTAGAGTATTATACCTGGATTAGCTTCAAACAGGATAACAAACTATGTATAAGTAAATGCTTGATTATCCACATTCTGTCAAATGAATTCTCGGTGAAGAAAATGCCTGCTGATTCGGATATGACCACTATTATCCAATCACCAGTGGATGAACATAAAAATTTCCATTGTCTGAGTTTGCTATCAAAAAATGCATTTAAATAGACAAATTTAACTGCTAGAAATACATTATCATTCACACTAGTGTGTGAATGATAAATGATGTTTACTTTCACCATCATTCACAATATAGTGTGAATGAAGGTGAAAGTGTTTCTTTTACGGGTCAACCTGCCACAGTGGAAAACGGACAGCATTTAAAATAAAAAATTATTTACTTGCTAAAATGTGAAATATTTTATTCCTGAAGAAAATGTATTGAATTTTTCCTTCTTAGCTACCATAATGTGTTCCTCTTACGTTGATGATGATTTTCTCACCTGTCAGTGTCAACATGTTTTCTTTTCCTCTCTCCCACGTGATCTCTGTAACCTTCTTGCAACCATTGTTTTCGACACTGCTGCCATATGACACTTCCCAGTGGGTAGCCACTGCTGGGTCACAGCATGAAGACCCGGGCCAGGACCCGTCCTGTATCCGTATTACTCCAATAATTCGGAAGAGCAAACTGCATTGCCTTATCTCCAACAGCTCTTTGTCCAAATTCTCCCTCACTGTGTTATCAGTCTTTCTTTTGTCACACTTTCCCAACAATAGCTTGAGCTAATTAACAGACTGAGCAGACTGCATGACCAGCCTGCCAGTTATCGAAGCTTATTCCTTGGGTAGCACTGAAAGTGGGTTGGGTAAATATTTTTGTTAGTGGGTTTAGGTTTGAGAAGGACTTGCCTAGTATGGGCCAGTAGGCCTGCTGCAGTGTTCCTCCTTTCTTATGTTCTTGATCTTGATCTTTCCTTTAACACTTCAACTAGTCCCCATGCTGGTATTGATCTTTTTAAGCTCCTTTGATTTCTTTCACCAGTCTTTCCCTCAAAATATACCTGACCTGACCACTAGTCATGGTGCTCTCGTTCTTGCCCTTGATAGTTTCTGACCAAATTCATTTTGTGAAAGTACTGGTGTAGAGCTTACTGTGATGGTCAATAAATCTAAGAAACAGACCAACTGATATGTAAGTAACAGACCAACTGATATCTAAGAAACAGACCAACTGATACCTAAGAAACAGACCAACTGATATCTAAGAAACAGACCAACTGATATCTAAGAAACAGACCAACTGATATCTAAGAAACAGACCAACTGATATCTAAGAAACAGACCAACTGATATCTAAGAAACAGACCAACTGATATCTAAGAAACAGACCAACTGATATCTAAGAAACAGACCAACTGATATCTAAGAAACAGACCAACTGATATCTAAGAATCAGACCAACCAATACACTTTTTGTTAGTAGTCTAAGTACCTAAGTACAGAACAACATCCCAGCTATGGTTCTACATCTAGAAGCTATGATTAAGTTTTGCTAAGTTGAATTTAAATGTTAAAGTTTTACAAGTGAAGATACATTTTAGTTTTATTAAGGTGTGAAGAGAGACATTTTTCATGTGTGTTAGTTAATTTTAAAATGTACATAATGATACATACTTTTCAAAATAAGAGACCTGTACACAGTACTGCAAATAACGAAAAAAGTACCTCACTTATGTTTATAAAATCATGCTTTTGATAAAAAAATAGAAAATAAAAACTTCTTGTTCATCCATTTTTTGCATTATGTGAGCTTCTCCCTTCCTACTTTCAATTCACTTGAATAACTGAGCATCTACTTATAAAGAAGTTTGATAAATGAAAATACAGTATTTATACTCTTTGAAGGAGTGTTAGCATTAAACTAATACCTGAACTAAGGAGATGATAAAACTTGAACATTTCTAAATGTCCTGTATGCTTTTTTCTTCACTTTTGTTTCAATAAACTATAACGCATCCCATTCTTAAAGTACTGTTTTATACAATGCGACTAGTCAACACGATTCATGAAACCTGTGAAAGAGCAAGATAATTATACAACAGTCACACACACACTATATGGATACAGATATGTCAAATTCAGCCCAGGAATATTAAGTTGATAAATATCACAAGTACCTGTATATGGATAGTCCTATAGGGAAGAAAATGATTGCAATTCTTAAAATACAAGTGGTATAAAGCTTCAACTGACCAACATCATGCTTCTTCACTCACTTGAGGAATAGCAGGTAATTGCAGGGTTCTAGCATAAAATAATATTTCACAGGGATTTAAAGATTCAGTCCTCAATGTATACACAAATTACACTCACAAATTTGCAATAAGTGCACACCTGCCACATCAAACATCACAGCTTTGCAGGTTAGTAATGAAGAGGAAGTCTACATATCACATAGAGAAGTTTATACTTGTTCACAAATAACACTAGATGATACATGATAATGATAAAGTGTACTGTTCACACTGCAGCTGCACTGGAGAGCTACTACCTGTAGTAATGTGCCTAGTGAGCCAAAGGTGTGACAGTCAAAGGTGATGTCAGATATTAAGTGGTGGTTGCGTCAATGATTCACTAAGGTCCATATCCTGGTAACTTTTAAGGTCATTTGCTGGCACATCTTCTGTAATCATAGCATCACTGCTGCTACCATCACTAGTGTCTACTCCTTTAACTTGACTATCAAACTGGTCTCCATGCTCCTGACCTCCAAATCGTTCTCTATGCTCTTGGTTACCAATTTGATTGTTATGTTCCTGTCCCCCAAAACGATCATTGTGTTCTTGACCAACAAAACGGTCCCTGGATTCTCTTCCTCCGAACTGTTCGCTGTGATCTCGATTACTAAAGCGGTCAGTGTGATCTTGGCTGCCGAATCGATTAGCGTGTTCTTGAGTTCCAAAACGGTCTCTGTGTTCCTGATTCCCAAATGATGCTGTCTGATCACTGTTAAGTGCAGGTGAAACTGGCTTAAAAAGATGTGGTGGGGGATCAGGTGTAGGGGCAGGAGTTTCTGATAAGGAAGCAGGAGAATAAGGAGGGGCAGAGAGACCTGGAGAACCCGAGGAACATACTGATTCAGGAGTGCCCACACTACCTAAAGACCCTGGACCTGCAGGGCTTGGTGTACTTTCCAAACTGCCAACACTGAAAAAAGAATATTTCCATTAATATTAAATTACAATAGGCTTACCTCTTCCTTAAAAAACTTAGTACAGCATTAATGATTAAAACACAGGAAAGTAAATATTTGAAAGGGACAATTAATCCCTTCTGGCCAGTCACAGTTCCACAGTACGTATACCAATAAGTCTGCAATCTTACATATTATTATCATTACTACTACTACAGTATATTTATAGTAATCAATAAACCTATAAGTCATAGACCACCTAAAGAAGGAAAAGTAACCAGGTTTAAAACAAGGAAGGGAAGAGAAATTCAAATTCCTTGGATTAAGAGCTCTACATCAGCAAGATTACATAGCAATCACAATCTGGCTTTGTCAACTCCAGTGATTTACTAGTCAAGCTCATACTTACTTTTATTTTAGCAATATTTCTTAATTTTGCTTCTGATATTATTAGTGTACATATACACAAGACAAGTGCATATCTGAAGTTAATTTACCTGTGGGGTTGTGTTATAAGAAGGCCACCAACACAACGGTCGGGAGTACAAGTGGATGCACGCTTGCTAGGAGTCAAGAAAGGTTCACAACGTTCATCCATTTCCCACTTGCGTTTAAGTCCAAGGGGTGAGGGGCGCAAAGCAATTGGACTCAAACTTCTTCGTGTGGCAAAAGTCTTCTTGGTAGGGGATGGAGACGGGCAAAAGGAGGTATTGCGGACATGTTGCTGAAGAGATGGGGAGAAACACTGACGACCAACTCCACGGGTAGGTGAAGCACCACATCCAGTGAGAGGAAGAACAGTAGGTACAATAGTTAAGTGTAGTGGGTCAGTAAAGTCTCTCCGCACTGCTGGCACAGCTGTGGACACCGTGGCAGATGTATTTGCAGCAACACTACTGGTAACATTTATAGGTGCGGCTAAACTTGTAGGAACACTACTCCCAGTAACAGCATGGGCCTTGGGCCGTACAACATCTTCAGTCTGCAGAAAAAAGGTGATTAAAATATTGTTTTTAGGAAAAGACACAAACTGCAATAACTTAGGACATGTTTACAGGACACTTCATTCCTGGGACCCAGATCACTCCAAATGTACAAAAAAGTAAGAAAATATGTACTACATTATATACATTTGTATAAAAAATAATTTCCCTACACAGTACAGCATATATTGTATTGTAATTAAATGTACATGTATTTTTGAATGGCTTGGAGGCTGTATAAATCTGTAGTGGAGGGAAGGTAGGGTAGGGGTTGCCCTTGGAAAGGTTGGAGGGAGAGGTGGTAAAGGAGGTTTTGTGTGTGAGGGGCCTGGACATTCAGCAGGCATGTGTGTTAGACAGCAGTGAGTGGAGGCAAATGGATTTTGGGACTTGACGAGCTGTTGGTGTACCACATCTGTAGAAAAATAATATTACAATTTGAAAAGGCATTATTAGTTTGTTACTAACCAAGGTTAAGTCTTCCCAAGACTGTGACAGGCAGTCTGTAATCTGAAGTGTAGATTGAACTGTTCTTTCATGGGCTGCCTCACGATTTACAACATCCATGCCTTCTTCGACACGCAGTTGGCACACGCGTAAGGGACCACTTCCTCGAGAGCTTCCTGGCGACTGCAAAACAAAATATTTTATCATTAGAAAGCTTTGTCAGTCACTTCATGTTGCCAAGGCAGAATGGGTTAATTAACTTTAAAAATGCTAGAAGGAGTTGTACACCTATGCACATATCTTCAAATATTACTATTTTTTACCACATCGGTCACACTTCTGGCAAGATGGCAATTACATGAATAATGGTGAATGCTTTCTTATCTTCTTAGATCACCCTACCTTAGTAGGTGATGGCCAGTGTGTTAAAAAAAAGAAAAACACATCACCACTTTCCCACAAAGATAGGTAAGCCCAAAGAAGGAAACACATTCATCATTACTCATTCAACAGCCATCTAGATGAACATACTACCATGTTATCAGCTGGCTACCTTTATATAGCATATGCAATTTAGCTGAAGTCAGGACCAGCTAGAGACAAACGAGCACCAAAGGCAAGATCAGCACACCCATTTTGTTGTTCAAGAAATAAATACCATGTGAACATTACATGAAGCAGCCCAACAAAACAAGGTGCAGGATGCTTTGCTACTTAACCAAGAGAAAACATGTATGAACAGAGACCCATACAGCCTCAGCCATCTGGGCTCTAGTGTCATGGAGTACAAACAAATTTTTTTCCTTTGTGCAGTATAAAAATGTAGTTTACATATACAGTGGAACCTCAGTACTTGAACTTAATTCATTCCAGAAGGCTGTTCAAGTGTCAATCTGTTTGAGCACCAAACAAATTTTTCCTAACCAATTTTCTTTTTGGTTGGCTGTTATCACTAATCTTCTTAGGCCCCATGGTGACTTATTTATACAAATAATATAACATAAAAAATGCGAAGAAAAGTGAAATAGCTTACAGCGAAGTTCTGGCAGGTTGTGTTTGTTTGGTAGAGTGCTGAGCAAATGGTCGACTACCAAGAAATTTTTTTTACCAAATAAAGCATTTGAATACCAAATTGTTCAAGTAGGAAGCTGTTCAAGTACCGAGGTTCCACTGTAATAAAATATTGTTATGCACGTGCATTTCAGGCAGTATGGAATTATGTTCCAGAAAGATTAAAAGGTGGAAGAAAAGGATAGGGAAAAACTTCAAGGTGGCAGGATGGAATCTTAGAAAGTTTATATAAATGTAAAAAAAAAAAAAAAAAAAAAAAAAAATTGGGGTGCTGGTGGACAAAATTATGTCCCAGTGGTGGAATTATCTAAATGAGATTAAATAGAAAAAAAAAATTAAAGGACAAAAAATACTGACAGGGTGAGATGTCCAGGAGTCAGTGATAAAAAAAAAACTTATGTATTAAGGGTAATTAAATGACAGACAAAAAAAAAAATGGTATCAATTATAATTATTATTGTATTATTATTATTATTATAATTATTATACTCATGGAGACAAACTCAACTTGCAAGTTGCACAGTGCTTGCAGAATGGGAAGTAATAAATTTTGATCCAAGGAAGGAAAGGGCAGCTCCAATTCACTGGATCGTGAGCCCTTCACCAGCATTGACACCCCTCGTAAAAAACTGAACAAGAGCGAGGATCACTGCGGGTTATACTACAAGTAAATGTAAGAACTAGCAAGAATGTACATACAAGTGGAGTAAGGAAACTCCAAAAGGGAATGAAGGTGGCATTATAAAAATTAGAACAGAAATGTGTCTATGGAACAAGTGTACCTCCACCTGAGTATGAGGCAAAAGAAATATAATACCACGATCAGACCACAGAACTGGTGGGGGTTTGAACCTACAGCAAGTGAGTCATAAAACTCCAGGCCAGTGCATAAGCCACTCAGTCAGCTGGCTACAATAAGATTCATCTAACTAGGTATGTATATATTTCTGTACGCTATAGGGAAGTCCTGTGGTTTGTTTGGAATCGTGTTATTATGATTTTGTGAACCAAGATCAGGATGCACAGCTTAGATTATATATGCAAAGGCTATACAAAGAAAAACAATTTGCAAAATGAAAGTTATACAAGATATTTATGAACCTTCAGAAAGCTTATATAACTTTTGTTTTTCTTTTTTGGGCTACCCTGCTTCTGTAGGATATGGCTGATTTGTTGAAAGAAGAAAGCTTATAACAAGACAATCAAAATGGCTATACTATAGGTTTGAAAACCTATAGTATCAGAGGGAAGTTGTCTGGTGCAGTAAGGTACATTTAAAAACAGAATGGGCAATTAACTTAACAATGACCAAAGGTGCAAGGCTAACAAATGGATAGACAGACATATTTTACAGAGAGGAACTTTATTGTGATGTATTCCTTGTAGAACAGGTTTCTTAAATCAATACATGCAGGTGGACAATAAGCGATGTATTTTTACAGGTGCAGTCAGGCAGTAAGGTCACAGTGCAGGAGTGTGAGGTAGGAACACTGCAGGTGGACTATTAGTCATTATTAATTTAATAGTTTAGAAAATCAACAAGTACATCGATAAGACACATGTGCAATACATTTCTGACACAGCAACATCTTGGTACAGAGAATTCTTCTACAATTCCAATGCTTGCCTAACCTACTGGCATGACCTACTTCCACTAGTGGACTCTCCACCTGTGATGCCACCTCCAACTGCTTTGCCTCATCTATCTCCAATATATAATCCCCCTTCCCCCCATACATATTCTGTACTTTTATCAGGCTGATGGACTGAACATGTCTCTAGGCTAAGAAGGGACTGATTACCTTCAACTTCCTCTTCACATCTTCCACTTTCACTCTGTATCGGACTGATAAAGTGACTGGTTTGAGAGAACGTTTCCACAATATAGATATTCAAAGGTTGCGCATATGTCTTATTCAAGTAATACCAGCCCTTGTGTGCATTGATGCACTGTGAATGATTTGGTTATGTAAAAGAAGTTCGGCTAAATGTAACTAAACTAAAAGCTCCTTGATTCTGTTGGATAATATTCTGTATCCATCTATTGCAACACTGTACTTGATTTGTTAACTTTCACGTTGACAGAACAGTAAGAGATATAGCACAAGAAAGAGCGGGATTAGCCAGAGATGTCTGTTATGACTATTTCTGATGATCTGTCTTTTTGATGATTCATTATTAATGGAAGAGAGTGAAAAAAAATAGGTTACTTTATGTGGTGAATGAAATCACGGTTTTGCAGTGGTATTACTGTAACCAATGAGGTCTGAGCCAGCATGAAGGTATCCAAATATAAATTTTGGGGAGATACTGTACAATGTAAATTTGCACCTCGGGAAAGGGCTGCCCTACCTCTGTGGAAGGTAGTCAAGTCCAGCCCCACCTTCTTGCAGTGGCTTCATTAGCACACCCTCTCGAGGGTGGAACCAACAGGATGGCCGGTACCTGGGAATCCCAGGTAATTATATTTCCATAAAAAAAAATATTTTTTTGCTTGTAATTGTGAAGGATTCAATTCAAAATCCTTTACTTATATTTGTTTATTCTTAAAAAACAAGCTATCTTAACCCTTTAAATTTTATATTGTATACTGTACAGTGTTTTATTTTCAATCCCAACTCTCTCAATATAGATGGCTATGTCAGCGGATGAAACTGACAGGTGTTTCCTTGGCTACAATGTGCTGGTGGCTTGCAACTCTGTCAATGACCCCTCGTGGTGGGGAGACAGCAGTGGAGGAGCCAGCAGGCATGAGAATTAAAAAAAAAATGGCTCAAGTAAGAAGAGAAGAACAGAACTAAGGAAGGACTTAACAGAAAGTTTTATATAACAAGCTTGGGTACCAATAAAATGCATTTTGTGACAAACAGAAAGAAGAAAGGAAGGTTTCTTCTAGGTTTAAGACTTGTATAGATTGAATGTTAGATTAGATTTAGTATGTCTGCCATCATACGAAGCACCACAGACAGTAAGGGCAAACTAAACATTCAAAATTTAGTAAGAATGTTTAAAACACTATTTATCCACATAAAAATAATGGAAAAAATCATTTTTTGTTCTACTTTCTAATAATGCTTAAAATTTCAACTAAAAGCTCCACAGAAAGCAAGTGATGCTGGTAACACACAAATCCTTCAATAAAATGTTACATAATCAATACTATATGATTTTTTTAAAATATCAATAGATACCACCTTATAAATCATTTATACATTAACATCACATACCACATTTAATGAAACAATTCAATATTACATTCCATTTAACAAAAATGTTCAATATTTTCACATACCAGCGGGGACACAGGGCCAAAAGAAGCACTGAAGCGGCGCACTCGAGGCTGACTACCTGAAACTTCCCCTATTACAGCATCCCTGAAAACATCAGGAAATGTAAGATAAAGTACTTACTGTGTCTCCAAGCAGACTGGGATTACACACCATAAACTGCATACATGTGATTACAAATACAGTACAGGCGGGCCTCACTTATACAGGTTAGGTTCCGGACTACTGCTGTACAGCAAAAATCACTGTAAAGTCAAACAGCCTTTTTCCACTTTCAAATGCATATAAAACCCTGATAACATGTTTACACTATCATATATTAAGTGAGCAATAGAGCCAGGCCAAAAAATGCATATATACAGTACACATTACTTACCCTAAAATATTTTCGTCCCTAGCTACTAGAGAGCAGTGAATATATTTATTGTAGGAAGTCTGAATAAATGAAGAATAGGTATACAGTGGTCCCTCGACTAACGAACTTAATCCGTCCCAGGAGCTAGTTCTTAACACGAAAAGTTCATAATTCGAAACCTTATTTCCCATAAGAAATAATGTAAATACAATTAATCCGTTCCACCCAAAAATATTCACAAACCCACTACAATTATAGTATGCTCCTCACTTAGCAACAAATTCGTTTACCGACATGGTCTTAGGAACGGAACTCCATCGTTAAGTGAGGAGAGGCTGTACTGTATATTTATTGATAGGATAAACTTGTATTCACTTATTTACTTTTCAATAGTAGTACAGCCTCTTCTCACTTAGTGATGTACTCGTTTACTGATGACTTGGACTTACGATGGGCTCTCTGAACAGTATTCATACCTAAATACGTATTGTATATTAGAGCCGATTTCCTTTATTCTGTTTATTACAATATACAGTAAACTACTGTATAAACATTTAAAAATATACCAGAAATGTTATAAATGGTGCAAAGGTGACATTAAAACAATATCAAAGATGGCCGACACAAACCCACTACCATTATAGTACGCTCCTCACTTAGCGACGAATTTGTTTACAAGTAACAAAAAAGGCACAATACCGTGACTGGAACAATACACACAGTAATTATTTGTTTATTTACTTATTCAGTGACAGTAGATATTTATCTATATGTATCTTATTTATATTCAACTTACGATATTTTCAACTTACAGTGGACTCATTGGAATGTACCCCATCATAAGTCGAGAAGCATCAATATAACTTGTTGTCAATAGTGTCCTATGGCTCAGTTGGTAGTGACATCAGTTCACATACTGAGGGTCTCTAGTTCGATCCCCAGCATGGCTGGAAACACTAAACAGGTTTCTTTACACCTGTTGCCCCTGTTCACTTATCAGTAAGTAGGTACCTGGGTGTTAGTAGACTGTTGTGGGGCTGCATCCCTGGGAGTGTTAATATAACCTAGACAGGGATGGGCTTTGAAATGAGTTGAGGTAGATTAACAGCTCTTAGCCTTTCAACTGAAATGAGTGAAAAATATTCTTTTGAATGTTAATATTATTTGCATTGCACGTATAAGTACAATTAAGCACCTAAATTACTGGGAACGGTTGAAGTCCCTTGACCTGTACTCCTTGGAATGCAGGTGAGAATGATACATGATGATATACACTTGGAAAATCCTAGAGGGACTAGTTCCAAATCTGCACATGGAAATCACTCCCTATGAAAGCAAAAGACTTGGCAGGTGGTGCAATATCCCCCTAAAGAAAAGAAGGGGTGCCATGAGTACGCTAAGAGACAATGCCGTAAGTGTCAGGGGCCCAAGACTGTTCAACTGCCTCCTAGCATACATAAGAGGGATTACTAATAGACCCCTGGCTGTCTTCATGAGGACAGACACCTAAAGTCAGTACCTGACCAGCTGGGCTGTGATTTGTACATTGGCTTGTGTGTAGCCAGGAGTAACAGCCTGGTTGATCAGGTCCTGATCCACAGCGAGGCCTGGTCATGGACCAGGCTGCGGGGGTGTTGATCTCCAGAACACCCTCCAGGTATACTCCAGATTAGTGCAATATTAACCAGATTAGAGTAATATACTATAGAGATATGACCTCTTAAATAAAAAATGAACCCTAATTTGGGATAAAATATGCTGTCCAGAAATTTTTTTTGTACTATTCCCACGTCCAAGAATTTGGAGGAGCAACTATATGAAGTTTATGTTGCAGTCAATGTCTGTTGCATTATGGAAATAATTAATATTTATTTAAACTCTCAAGATTCCTTTTATATATCTTTTTACCTTATCAGAGTCCTTAGTAATGGCAAATACAGAAACTTGTGGAACAATTAGTCTTAGGAATGTTTATTTTGAAGGCCTAGTAAGTTTGTTTAGGCACATGTACTGTACACATAAGTACAATTATAATACTACTTCTTTCTTTCTTTCAACACATCAGCCATTTCCCACTGAGGCAGGGTGGCCCAAAAGAAAAAACGAAAGTTTCTCCTTTTACATTTAGTTATATATACAGGAGAAGGGGTTACTAGCCCCTTGCTCCCGGCATTTTAGTCGCCTCTTACGACACACATGGCTTATGGAGGAAGAATTCTATTTCACTTCCCCATGGAGAAAAATATAATACTACATAGTATAAATTACCTAGTGACTTACTTCCATTAGGGTTCTATGTACTCAATATATCCCATAAAAACTGATACAAAGCTATAAAATATAGTTCTAACAGCAAGTGACAAAATTTTCAGACATGTTATAATAGAAAGAGCCAGGAGTTACCTAGAAACCGATGACATTGGGGGTGCAGAAACAGGCCCCTGCGGCACCAACTGGTTGATCATAGGAGCACTGCTAGACCTCTTGAGTTTACTTCCTCCACCAACTCCACCCTGTCCACTCACATGACTTGTGGCTGAACTACTGCCACACCCTTCACTGTCAGACACACTTGCTCCACTAACATCTACATCCATTGTGGTTCTGGTCCCTGCACCTTTCTCCACCACAATCTGTAAAGGTAGGTAGGGATATTGTATATTCTTTTATCAGAGTCCTAACTTCAAACAGAAATAAATAAGATAAATAAATAATTAAATACACACACACAATGTATGTACACATGTACGTACATATGTACATACATATATACGTACATACATATATACGTACAAATGTACATAGATATATACATACATATGTACATACATATATACGTACACACATATATACGTACAAATGTACATAGATATATACATACATATGTACATACATATATACATATGTACATACATATATACATACATATATACATATGTACATACATATATACATATGTACATACATATATACATACATATGTCCATACATATATACGTACGTACATTTGTATGATGTACGTATGTTAAAACTGAAGATAAGTTGTAATGAGCTTCTCAATGAATAAACAGAAGAATGGATGAGGACTTAAACTGTGATCCTGGCATGTAGCAGGCCCAAAGCTGTACCACTGTGCAACAAAACTGGGAAAAATAATGCACTTGCCTACCACCTCCAAGAGGTGGTGAGACAGAGGATGATGTGCATATTGTTTCAGTTATCAGTTAAACACTACTGGGTCTAGCCAGTAACTGAATGGATACCCATATGGACACAGCCTGGTTTTTTTTTTTTTTGTTGTTGGTTGAGGGATAGACCTTCATAAACCACAAGCTTCCAGTCCCACTTGCTGTATGTTTTTCCTACATAATAGGGCTCAATGCTGTGTCTGCACATAATAGGGCTCAATGGTTGTATGTAGTAACCCCATTTCTACCAGCAATTCACTATATACAGTATAAATTCATTCTTATGCGATCCCCAAGGCCAGTACCACTAAATTTTTAAAGTTTATATTGCCAGGGACTTGAGAATGCAGCAGGTGAGTAAGCATGTTAAATTAGGGTGAGTGTAGATAAGTAGTTTCAGTTTGAGTGTCAGCAAGGTAACATTTATGAAGGGATTCAAGGAAACTGGTTAGCCAGACTAAAGGGATTCAAGGAAACTGGTTAGCCAGACTAAAGGGATTCAAGGAAACTGGTTAGTCAGACTTGAGTCCTGTAAGGGAAAAGTACAGTGTTTTCAGATCCACCAGGCTGTGATGGATATGTGGGGCAGCGGGCCACCAGTAGTAGGTGTCCTGTAGCTTGATCGCTAGCGCACTCAGCTCACACACTGAAGTCCGGGGTTCAAATCTCCTCCGGTATGGCTGGAAAACATTAGGGACGTGTTTCCATAAGACACCTGCTGTCCTTGTCCCTGTTCACCATCAGTTTAAAATGGGTAACTGGGTGTTAGTCGACTGGTGTGGGTCGCATCCTGGGACAAAACTGACCTAATCTGCCCAAAATGCACAGCATAACAAGCAGCTTTCTATACAGTAGTATGTCATTGATGTCAGCTAGGCCTGTATACCTCGTATATGTACTTGTAGTAAATAAAGATCTTATTATTAAAAGACTGCTTGGCTAAACAAGCACCAGAAAAGCCTGGCCTACAGCTCTGGGAGTAGAAAAACTCTGAAAACTCAAAGGTATAAAGGTGGCCCGGTGGCTAAAGCTCTCGCTTCACACACGGAGGTCCCGGGTTCGATTTCCGGTGGGTGGAAACATTTCGACGTGTTTCCTTACACCTGTTGTCATGTTCACCTAGCAGCAAATAGGTACCTGGGTGTTAGTTGACTGGTGTGGGTCGCATCCTGGGGGACAAGATTGAGGACGCCAATGGAAATAAGACAGACAGTCCTCGATGACACACTGACTTTCTTGGGTTATCCTGGGTGGCTAACCCTCCGGGGTTAAAAATCCGAAGAAATCTTATCTTATTACTGCACTCTGAAGGAGGGAGGGGATGTTGCAGTTCAGAGGGCCATTTATACTATGATAGTCTTTGCACTTTTGAAAGACAGCTGTTGAATGAGTAGTGGTGAATGTCTTTTTTTTTTTTTTTGGAGTCCTCCTAATCTGGTGATAGATGGCTTTGGTAATAAAAAAAAATTAAATATCACTCAAAACTGATTTTATAATGACATGCATAAGTAATAATAGTAATAATAATAATGGGTAGTAGGTTGGTAGACAGCAACCATTCGGGGAGGTACTACCATCCTACCAAGTGAGTGTAAAAAGGAAGCCTGTATTTGTTTTACATGATGGTAGGATTGCTGGTGTCTTTTTTCTCTCTCATAAACATGCAAGATTTCAGGTACATCTTGCTACTTCTACTTACACTTAGATCACACTACACATACATGTACACGTTTATGTATACACACTCCTCTGAGTTTTTTCTTTGATATTATCTTAATACTGTAGTTCTTGTTCTTATTACTTTTCCTTTCATATTCATGGGGAAGTGGAATAAGAATCTTTCCTCCGTAAGCAATGCGTGTTATAAAAGTCAACTAAAATGCCGAGAACAATGGGCTAGTAACCCTTTTTCCCGTATAACTTACTAAAAAGAAAAAGAAGAAAACCGTCAAAGTGGGATGTTGTTGTGCAAATGATAAGAAAGAGATGATTGTGGATGTTATGAATGAGAAGAAGCTGGATGTCCTGGCCTTAAGTGTAACAAAGCTGAAGGGGGTAGGAGTTTCAGTGGGGAGAAATAAATGGGATTAGGTCAGGGGTTACAAACAGAGTTAGAGCTAAAGAAGGAGTAGCAATAATGTTGAAGGATAAGTTATGGCAGGAAAAGAGGGAATATAAATGTATCAATTCAAGGATTATGTGGTGTAAAATAAGGGTTGGATGTGAAAAGTGGGTTATAGTAAGTGTTTATGCACCTGGAGAAGAGAGAAGTGTAGAGGAGAGAGAGAGAGAGAGATTTTGGGAAATGTTGAGTGAGTGTGTGGGGAGTTTTGAACCAAGTGAGAGAGTACTTGTGGTTGGGGATCTCAATGCTAAAGTGGGTAAAAATGTTGTGGAGGGAGTAGTAGGTAAATTTGGGGTGCCAGGGGTAAATGAAAATGGGGAGCTTTTAATTGAGCTACATGTAGAAAGAGGTTTGGTAACAAGTAATATACAGTGGACCCCCGGTTAACGAACACCCCGGAAATCATACAATTATGTAAGTATATTATTGTAAGTGCTTGTGGAAGTGTATTTTTGGGGGTCTGAAATAGACTAACCTACGTGACATTATTTCTTAAGGAAGTAAATTCGTTCAGTAATGGCACTTGAGCAGGCTTCTTGGATGAAGTTTTTTCGTTAACCGGGGGTCCACTGTATATTTTATGAAAAAGAGGATAAATAAGTATACAAGGTATGATATAGCACGTAATGAAAGTAGTTTGTTAGATTATGTATTGGTGGATAAAAGGTTCATGGGTAGGCTTCAGGATGTACATGTTTATATAGGCTCAACGGATATATCGGATCATTATTTAGCTGTAGCTACAGTTAGAGTAAGAGGTAGATGGTAGATAAGGAAAATGGCAATAGCAAGTAAGAGAGAGGTGAAAGTGTATAAACTAAGAGAGGAGAAAGTTAGGGTGAGATATAAGCAACTATTGGCAGAAAGGTGGGTAAATGCAAGTATGAATAGTGGGGGGGTTGAAGAGAGTTGGGATAGTTTTAAAAATGCAGTATTAGAATGTGGGGCAGAAGTTTGTGGCTATAGGAGAGTGGGTGCAGGAGGAAAGAGGAGCGACTGGTGGAATGATGAAGTAAAGGGTGTGATAAAAGAGAAAAAGGTAGCTTATGAGAGGATTTACAAAACAAGTGTTGTAAGAAGAGCAGAGTATGTATATGGAAAGTAAAAGAAAGGTGAAGAGAGTGGTGAGAAAGTGCAAAAGGAGAGCAGATGAAAGAGTGGGAGAGGCACTGTCAAGAAATTTTGCGGAATATAAGAAAAAGTTTTGGAGCGAGATAAACAAGTTAAGAAAGCCTAGGGAACAAATGGATTTGTCAGTTAAAAACAGAGTAGGAGGGTTAGTAGATGGGGAGCTGGAGGTATTGGGTAGATGGCGGGAATATTTTGAGGAACTTTTAAATGTTGATAAAGGGAGGCGGTAATTTCATGCACTGGTCAGGGAGGTATAACATCATTTAGGAGTGAGGAAGAGCAGGATGTGAGTGTGGGGGGAGGTGCATGAGGCATTATGTAGAATGAAATGGGGTAAAGCAGCAGGAACTGATGGGATCATGACAGAAATGTTAAAAGCAGGGGAAGATATTGTGTTGGAGTGGTTGGTATTTTTGTTTAATAAATGTATGAAAGAGGGGAAGGTACCTAAGGATTGGAAGAGAGCGTGTATAGTTCCTTTATATAAAGGGAAGGGTGACAAAAGAGATTGTAAAAATTATAGGGAAATAAGTTTACCGAGTACACCAGGTAAAGTGTACGGTAGGGTTATTATTGAAAGAATTAGAGGTAGGATCGCAGATGAGCAAGGAGGTTTTAGAGTGGGTAGGGGATGTGTAGATCAAGTGTTTACATTGAATCCTATATGTGAACAGTATTTAGATAGGGAAGTCTTCATTGCATTTATGGATTTAGAAAAAGCATATGATAGAGTGGATAGGGGAGCAATGTGGCAGATGTTGCAAATGTATGGAATAGGTAGTAAGTTACTGAATCCCGTAAAGAGTTTTTATGAGGATAGTGAGGCTCAGGTTAGGGTGTGTAGGAGAGAGGGAGATTACTTCCCGGTAAAAGTAGGTCTTAGACAGATGTGTGATGTCACCATAGTTGTTTAATATATTTATAGATGGGGTTGTAAAAGAAGTAAATGCTAGGGTGTTAGGGAGAGGAGTGGGATTAAATTATGGGGAATCAAGTACAAAATGGGAGTTGACACAGTTACTTTTTGCTGATGATACTGTCCTTATAGGAGATTCTAAAGAAAAGTTGCAAAGGTTAGTGGACGAGTTTGGGAGGGTGTGTAAAGGTCGAAAGTTGAAAGTGAACAAAGATAAGAGTAAGGTGATGAGGGTATCAAACAATTTAGATAAAGTATTAGCCAGAGGGCTGAAGAGGGGTTGTTGAGGTTGGTGGTTTTGGTATAAATCTGTAGGGAAGGGTCGTCCTCGAAAAGGTTGGAGGGATGGGGTAAAGGTTGTTTTGTGGGCGAGTGGCTTGGACTTGCATCAAGCGTGTGTGAGCGTGTTAGATAGGAGTGAATGGAGACGAATGGTTTTTGGGACCTGACGAGCTGTTGGAGTGTGAGCAGGGTAATATTTAGTGAAGGGATTCAGGAAAACTTGTTATTATAGATTTAGACGGACTTGAGTCCTGGAAATGGGAAGTACAATGCCTGCACTTTAAAGGAGGGGTCTGGGATAGTGACAGTTTGGAGGGACTATTCTAAACTGTTGTATCTGAGCGCCTCTGCAAAGACAGTGATTATGTATGAGTGAGGTGAAAGTGTTGAATGATGAAAGTATTTTCTTTTTTGGGGATTTTCTTTCTTTTTGGGTCACCCTGCCTCGGTGGGAGACGGCCGATTTGTTGAAAAAAAAAAATAATATAAATAATCTTTATTTACTACATGTACAAGGTATACAGGCCTAGATGACATCAATGACATACTACTACCATATAGAAAGCCCCTTGTTATGCTGAGCATTTCGGGCAAATTAGGTCAGTTTTGTCCCAGGATGTGACCCACACCATTCGACTAACACCCTGGTACCCATTTTACGAATGGGTGTACATAGACAACCGGTGTAGGAAACATATCCAATGTTTCCACCCCTTCGCCAGGAATCGAACCCGGACCCTCACCATGTGAAGCGAGAGCTTTTGCCACCAGGCCATGGAGCACCGTGAAAGAAAACAGATTTGGGAGAGGAGGGGAAGAATTCAATGAGCAAATTTTAAATGAAATTCTACAGTTGATTTTCAACTTTAAGAATTTTGCATCAAGAGAAAATAACCATATGGTCATATGAAATTAGCTTTGACTAATAAGAAGTCAGGAACAGGGGTGGAGGGAAGGAGACGAGAGAAGTCAGGAACAAGGGTGGAGGGAAGAAGAGAGAAGTCAAGAACAGGGGTGGAGGGAAGGAGAAGAGAGAAGTAGGGAGTTAAGTGTTCAAAAGTTCATAACTTGTGCTTCAACCCAAAAACTGACTGACTGGCTGGTGATGGAAAGAAGAAAGGTTAGGAGATGCAGATCATGTGACAAGACAGTCATGTGTGACCGTAGTGCTGTGCGAGACCGTAGTGCCGTGTGTCGAGGCAGTTGTGTTGAGGCAAGTCTCTTGTGATATGTACGAGGAGAGTGTCTTGTGTCACGTCTCAGGACTGCATCTTATACCATGTCTCAGGCTAGTGCCTTGCGCCGTGTACCAGGGCAGTCTCGCGCCGTGTCTCAGGGCAGTCTCGCGCCGCGTCTCAGGGCAGCCTCGCGCCGCGTCTCAGGGCAGCCTCGCGCCGCGTCTCAGGGCAGCCTCGCGCCGCGTCTCAGGGCAGCCTCGCGCCGCGTCTCAGGGCAGCCTCGCGCGCGTCTCAGGCAGCCCGCGCCGCGTCTCAGGGCAGCCTCGCCCGCGTCTCAGGGCAGCCTCGCCCGCGTCTCAGGGCAGCCTCGCCCGCGTCTCAGGGCAGCCTCGCCCGCGTCTCAGGGCAGCCTCGCGCCGCGTCTCAGGGCAGCCTCGCCCGCGTCTCAGGGCAGCCTCGCCCGCCTCAGGCAGCCTCGCCGCGTCTCAGGGCAGCTCGCCCGCTCAGGCAGCCTCGCCCGCCTCAGGGCAGCCTCGCGCCGCGTCTCAGGGCAGCCTCGCCCCGCGTCTCAGGGCAGCCTCGCCCCGCGTCTCAGGGCAGCCTCGCCCCGCGTCTCAGGGCAGCCTCGCGCCGCGTCTCAGGGCAGCCTCGCGCCGCGTCTCAGGGCAGCCTCGCGCCGCGTCTCAGGGCAGCCTCGCGCCGCGTCTCAGGGCAGCCTCGCGCCGCGTCTCAGGGCAGCCTCGCGCCGCGTCTCAGGGCAGCCTCGCGCCGCGTCTCAGGGCAGCCTCGCGCCGCGTCTCAGGGCAGCCTCGCGCCGCGCTCAGGCAGCCTCGCGCGTCTCAGGGCAGCCTCGCGCCGCGTCTCAGGGCAGCCTCGCGCCGCGTCTCAGGGCAGCCTCGCGCCGCGTCTCAGGGCAGCCTCGCGCCGCGTCTCAGGGCAGCCTCGCGCCGCGCTCAGGGCAGCTGCGCGCGCTCAGGGCTCGCGCCTCAGCGCCCGCGCGTCTCAGGGCAGCCTCGCGCCGCGTCTCAGGGCAGCCTCGCGCCGCCTCAGGCAGCCTCGCCGCGTCTCAGGGCAGCCTCGCGCCGCGTCTCAGGGCAGCCTCGCGCCGCGTCTCAGGGCAGCCTCGCGCCGCGTCTCAGGGCAGCCTCGCGCCGCGTCTCAGGGCAGCCTCGCGCCGCGTCTCAGGGCAGCCTCGCGCCGCGTCTCAGGGCAGCCTCGCGCCGCGTCTCAGGGCAGCGCTCTCGGCGCCGCGCTCTCAGGGCAGTCTCGCGCCGCGTCTCAGGGCAGTCTCGCGCCGCGTCTCAGGGCAGTCTCGCGCCGCGTCTCAGGGCAGTCTCGCGCCGCGTCTCAGGGCAGTCTCGCGCCGCGTCTCAGGGCAGTCTCGCGCCGCGTCTCAGGGCAGTCTCGCGCCGCGTCTCAGGGCAGTCTCGCGCCGCGTCTCAGGGCAGTCTGCGCCGCGTCTCAGGGCAGTCCTCGCAGCCCGCGTCTCAGGGCAGTCTCGCGCCGCGTCTCAGGGCAGTCTCGCGCCGCGTCTCAGGGCAGTCTCGCGCCGCGTCTCAGGGCAGTACTGTACCATGTCTCAGGGCAGTACTGTACCATGTCTCAGGGCAGTACTGTACCATGTCTCAGGGCAGTACTGTACCATGTCTCAGGGCAGTACTGTACCATGTCTCAGGGCAGTACTGTACCATGTCTCAGGGCAGTACTGTACCATGTCTCAGGCAGGGCCCCGTACTGTACCATGTCTCAGGGCAGTACTGTACCATGTCTCAGGGCAGTACTGTACCATGTCTCAGGGCAGTACTGTACCATGTCTCAGGGCAGTACTGTACCATGTCTCAGGGCAGTACTGTACCATGTCTCAGGACAGTACTGTACCATGTGGCAAGTCTGCCTGCACAGTGCCCCACGACTGGTATAATATAGATGGCTGCCCCCGGCTACCCCGTCAGTACTAATGGCTGTCCAGCCATCATGAGACACACCACATCAACCATATACTTCATACCAATGGCTAGCTGAGCTCTGGCTGCCTGAGGCTCGGCATTAGCTGCATCTCCACAAACTTGGTCCATTACGCTCTAAGACGAGCAATAAATCGCTTTAACTCCTGGGAGAAACGTTCAAGCGCTCACGCATCATCCACAGAGACATTGTCACACGGAGAGCAACGTGACTGCTCGGAAATTTTATCCAAAACTTGGGGAAAACGTCATTATCGACGTGCAATGTTTTCGTTCACAAGCCACCATTGATGTTACTTAAAGAATCTGGCTCGGCGACATCTGATTGGTCCAGGGGCTCGGCACTAGCCAATCAGAGTATAATTCTTAACCTCCCTACTGGCCATACTTTTCCAACGGGGTAACAACAATTTGGCAGTGGAAGCCCAATTTTTGGATTTTGGGCATTGCTATGGCATTCACTGGGTTAAGGTGGGAACGCTAAACCCGCAGGGGGTTATACAGCTCCTGGGGATGGAATAGGAGGCAATCAGGCTCGAGCTCAGAAACGTGAGATCAGGTGCAATTTCTTGGATCAAGAGCCCCTCGCCGGCACCAAAAAAAACTTTTTGAGGGGTAAAAATTTAGATAATAATCAAGTAAGTTTTTATTTAGGTGTCACGTACATAACATACAATTCTTTCATAATGATCTTGAAGGCACACAGCTGTTCTGAAAGCTACGCAATATAGACCCTTCATGCTGGTGAAGAGCTCTTCATCCAGGTAACTGGAGGTATCGTGCTCTTCCTTCCATAAAACCCGATTGCTTCTCATTGCGAGTACAAGCAGAGGAAGTGATTTGGTAGGGAGGAGGAGGAAACAGATTGGTGTGGCAATAAAACAAAGGGATTAACTGGGCCTTGTTGCATTGTTAGTAATTTTAACTTCCCCAAGTAATAGTTTTGTAATGTTAAATGTCACTGTGTGTTCTCTTCTATGAAAGCTGTGGTGTGAATGGTGCTCCATAGATACTACTACTACTGACCACAGAACGGGTGGGGATTGAACCTGTGGTAGATGAGACCTACCATAGGCTCAAACCACCATCCCTTGGCCGAAATGGTCTGCATAACCATGGGCTTTCTGCATGCACAAATATATGTCACCCAGTGGCGGACCTACATTTTTGGGGCCCTGAAGCGTGAACTGTTATTGGGCTTTCTTCGCAACCCCTTCTCATACAGTAGACTTAAAATTTTTAAGCAATGTGGACTCAAGTGGCTTCTGGGGGCCCTCTGGGATTAGGGGCCCTGAAGCTTAAGCTTCATTAGTTTCATAATAGATCCGCCCCTGATGTCACCCATCTCCGTAAAAACATTGTATCATTTGGAAATAAATCTTTGGCTTTGACTTGACCCGTTCTGTGATTTGTATGCAATCGTGTTGCTACTACTGCTTGGTATTAGTGGCATCGGGTGCAGGGATTCCTGGGGTGTGGATGGTGCCTCTGGAAGCTATCAAGAGTCTGAGGGCCTGCATAGAGAGGTGTAGTTCCCTGAAGGGCGGCACCACCAGGCCACTGACGATGTCCACGAAGCTGGTGAAGGAAGAGATGGCCTCCTCCCGATGACCCTCGTCCATATGTTGACAAGCAGCCACGTACACTGTAACAGTGTTACTAGTTAATATTGCATACATTTCCACACTACGTGGGCAGAAGAGCTAGAAAAAATGTAAGATTAAGAAGGGAATGTCAGGTGAGCGCGCTCATCTGACATTCCATTCTTCCTCGCACGGTGAGAAGTGCAGCCTTTCCTATACATTCATGTTCTCCTTTCACTTGTATATCTGCTGAAGAGGATCCCAGAAGGGGGTCGAAGTATACAAGTCAATCAATCTCCTGAGTTTGGAGGCTTCCAGATAGAAGGGAAGCCTGGCTACAAGAACAAGAACTCTGAGAGGTGTGGATGTTGCGGTTTGGATGGGCATCTGAACTGTGATGCCGGCGCTTTTCTGTCAAAAGTAACTGAATGAGTGACATTGAAAGAGTTTTCGTCTTTGTCAGGTCGCCCTACCTCGGTGAGAGACGGCCGGAGAGTTAATAATAATAATGGAAACTGAGAGAAGTATAAATACACTGTGAGTTTACGAATGTTAAAAAATTAAACCAGATGATTTTAGAGAAAAACAGGGAGATATGATAACAACGTGCAAGATATC
>WNWK01031647.1:0-22556 GCA_009830355.1 Cherax destructor
TTTTTTTTTGTTTTTTTTCAACAAGTCGGCCGTCTCCCACCGAGGCAGGGTGACCCAAAAAAAGAAAATCCCCAAAAGAAAATACTTTCATCATCATTCAACACTTTCACCACACACATACATAATCACTGTCTTTGCAGAGGAGCTCAGATACGACAGCTGAGAATTGTCCCTCCAGCTGTCACTATCCCAGACCCCTCCTTTAAAGTGCAGGCATTGTACTTCCCATTTCCAGGACTCAAGTCCAACTAAATCAATTAACTGGTTTCCCTGAATCCCTTCACAAAATGTTACCCTGCTCACACTCCAACAGATCGTCATGTCCCAAAACCATTCGTCTTCATTCACTCCTATCTAACACGCTCACACATGCTTGCTGGAAGTCCAAGCCCTCACCTACAATACCTCCTTTACCCTTCCCTCCAACTTTTCTAGGATGACCCCTACCCCGTTCCTTCCCCTACAGATTTATCGCTCTCCAAGTCATTCTACTTTGATCCATTCTCTCTAAATGACCAAACCACCTCAACAACCCCTTTTCAGCCCTCTGACTAATACTTTTAGTAACTCCACACCTGCTCCTAATTTCCACATTCCGAGTTTCTGCATAATATTTACACACACATTGCCCTTAGACAGGACATCTCCACTGCCTCCAGCCTCCTCCTCACTGCAGCATTTGCAACCCATGCTTCACATCCATATAAGAGTGTTGGTACGACTATACTTTCGTACATTCCCTTCTTTGCCCCCATGGATAACGTTTTTGTCTCCACAGATACCTCAACGCACCACTCACCTTTTTCCTTCATCAATTCTATGGTTAACCTCATCCTTCATAAACCCATCCGCTGACACGTCAACTCCCAAATATCTGAAAACATTTACTTCTTCCATAATCCCTCTCTCCAATGTGATATCCAATTTTTCTTTATTTAAATCGTTTGATACCCTCATCACCTTACTCTTATCTATGTTCACTTTTAACTTTCTACCTTAACACACTCTCCCAAACTCGTCCACTAACCTTTGCAACTTCTCTTTAGAATCTCCCATAAGCACAGTATCATCAGCAAAAAGTAACTGTGTCAACTCCCATTTGCATTTAATTCTCCATAATTTAATCCCACCTCTTTCCCCAACACCCTAGCATTTACTTCTTTTACAACCCCATCTATAAATATATTAAACAACCATGGTGACATTACACATCCCTGTCTAAGACCTACTTTTACCGGGAAGTAATCTCCCTCTCTCTTACACACCCTAACCTGAGCCTCACTATCCTCATAAAAGCTCTTTACAGCCTTCAGTAATTTACTACTTATTCCATACACTTGCAACATTTGCCACATTGCTCCCCTATCCACTCTATCATATGCCTTTTCTAAATCCATAAATGCAATAAAAACTTCTCTACCTTTATCTAAATACTGTTCACATATATGCTTCACTGTAAACACTTGATCTACACATCCCCTACCCACTCTAAAGCCTCCTTGCTCATCTGCAATCCTACTCTTTGTCTTACCTCTAATTCTTTCAATAATAACCCTGCCATACACTTTACCTGGTATACTCAGTAAACTTATTCCCCTATAATTTTTACACTCTCTTTTATCCCCTTCCCTTTATATAAAGGAACTATACATGCTCTCTGCCAATCCTAGGTACCTTCCCTCTTTCATACATTTATTAAACAAAATACCAACCACTCCAGCACTATATCCCCCTGCTTTTAACATTTCTGTCATGGTTCCGTCAATTCCAGCTGCTTTACCCCTTTCATTCTACGTAATGCCTCACGCACCGTCCCCACACTCACATCCTGCTCTTCTTCACTCCTAAACGATGTTGTACCTCCCTGGCCAGTACATGAAATTACCGCCTCCCTTTTTCATCGACATTTAAAAGTTCCTGAAAATATTCCCGCCATCTACCCAATACCTCCAGCTCCCCATCTACTAACTCCCTACTCTGTTTTTAACTGACAAATCCATTCGTTCCCTAGGCTTTCTTACCTTGTTTATCTCACTCCAAAATTTTTCTTGTTTTTAGCAAAATTTCTTGACAGAGCCTCTCCCATTCTTTCATCCGCTCTTCTTTTGCACTCTCTCACCACTCTCTTCACCTTTCTTTTACTCTCCATATACTCTGCTCTTCTATTAACACTTCTGTTTTGTAAAAACCTCTCATAAGCTACCTTTTCTCTTTTATCACACCCTTTACTTCTTCATTCCACCACTCACTCCTCTTTCCTCCTGCACCCACCCTCCTATAGCCACAAACTTCTGCCCCACATTCTAATACTGCATTTTTAAAACTATCCCAACTCTCTTCAATCCCCACTACTCATACTTGCACTAGCCCACCTTTCTGCCAATAGTTGCTTATATCTCACCCTAACTTCCTCCTCCCTTAGTTTATACACTTTTACCTCTCTCTTACTTGCTGTTGCCATTTTCTTTTGTCCCATCTACCTTTTACACTAACTGTAGCTACAACCAAATAATGATCTGATATATCCGTTGCCCCTCAATAAACATGTACATCCTGAAGCCACTCATCAACCTTTATCCACCAATACATAATCCAACAACTACTTTCTTGTGCTATATCATACCTTGTACAGTGGACCTCGGTTACGAATACCCGGAAATCGTGCATGTAAGTATAATTTGTAAGTTCTTGTGGAAGTGTATTTTGGGGGTCTGAAATAGACAACCTACGTGAAATTTTTCCTTAAGGAGTAAATTCGTTCGGTAATGGCATGAGCAGACTTCAGGAGTGAAGTTTCGAACTCGGGGTCCACTGTATATTTATCTATCCTCTTTTTCATAAAATATGTATTACTTATTACCAAACCTCTTTCTACACATTGCTCAATTAATGGTTCCCCATTTACATTTACCCTGGCACCCCAAATTTACCTACTACTCCCTTCACAACATTTTTACCCACTTTAGCATTAAGATCCCCAACCACAATTACTCTCTCACTTGGTTCAAAACTCCCCACACACTCACTCAACATTTCCTAAAATCTCTCTCTCTCCTCTACACTTCTCTCTTCTCCAGGTGCATAAACACTTACTATAACCCACTTTTCACATCCAACCTTTATTTTACTCCACATAATAATAATAGTATTTATCTTAAATTGTGGGTGCTGGTGTTTGTGGATGATTGTGAAGAGAGTGGAGAGTTATGCTGTGGCCCTACTGGGCTGAGGTGGATGGTAGAGGTTCTGGAACTGAAGTCGATGGTTGTACTGAGTGTCTAACTTTAAGTCATTCAGTAAGTCAGTCAAGTCATTCAGTAAGTCAGTCAAGTCATTCAGTAAGTCAGTCAAGTCATTCAGTAAGTCAGTCAAGTCATTCAGTAAGTCAGTCAAGTCATTCAGTAAGTCAGTCAAGTCATTCAGTAAGTCAGTCAAGTCATTCAGTAAGTCAGTCAAGTCATTCAGTAAATCAGTCAAGTCATTCAGTAAGTCAGTCAAGTCATTCAGTAAGTCAGTCAAGTCATTCAGTAAGTCAGTCAAGTCATTCAATAAGTCAGTCAGATACTCGGTCTGATGCTAGTCATCTATTCTGAGGAACATTCTCGAAAACAGCAGGATCAGAAGTATTACTAGGATGGTGCCCTTGTTGCACCAAAGATGATACGACTTGCGTGGAAGCGCCAGCCGAACGATCTTGTTTCACATCTCTTTCTAACTTAAAGCAAAACTCTCTAGTATGACCTTTCCTAAGACAGTAGGTACATTTAGCTTTCTTCTTCTCAGTATTAGACTTCAGTCTAGCTACAGAGACAGATTCAGGAATATCAGATTTCCTGGTGAAGGTACGAGAAGTTACAGTAGCAGGAGTGCTAGGCCGGCACTGATCAGCTGACTGGGTTTGCCAACTCCTAGGACACTTTTTAGTTACCTTGTTTCTCTGTGGTTTAGTACGTACAATTTTGTGAGAAATTTCGTAGTTGTCAGCTAATGCTGCAGTCTCCAGAATATCTGCGGTAGAGTGATCGATCAGATATTCCTGTACATCAACAGACATGCAGTTGTTGAATTCTTCGTGCAGCAGCAACTGTACGAGGCTGTCATAAGTTTTGCATTGCGAGGCTCTACACCACCTCTCAAATGAAAGCTTTTTCTCACGGGCAAACACTACACAAGTTTGACCTTGTCGTCGTTGTAACGTACGAAATGCACGTTGATAACTTACAGGTAACAAATTATATGTCCCGAGAATGGTTTCCTTGACTGTGTCATAGTCAATGTATTTGGCAAATGGCAAAGCAGCAGTACATGTTTGAGCTCTGCCAGTCAAAGCTGTGTGCAACAATGTAGCCCAATGCTCGCGTGGCCAATTCATAGCATGTGCTTGATTCTCGAACACATCAAAATACATGTCCAGGTCTGTCTCAAAAAACTTAGGAACCATTGAGGCAGCTTTCTGCACATTAAATGTATCCTCTGTAGTACTAGGTTGATCAGATCTAATAATCTGTTGTCTCTCGAAACGAACAGTCTCTCTATGGAACTCTTCCTCATTCAATTTCCTCTGTGCCTCAATTTGTGCAGTCTGCAACAATATTAGGCATTCCATCCTCTCAAATTGATCCTGAGAGATGGGATCAATGGGCAATGGAGAAGTAGGGAAATGAACAGTTTTATCTGGACGGACCTTAGGTCGGGCACCTAGTCCAGTCATTTCAATAGAGTCTAGATCTAGTCTAGTATAAGTAGACACAGGTGTAGCAAAAACGGTACTAGTATGAGGCTGCGTCATACTTCCAGCTACACTCTGTACTAAAGTCTCAGTAAGACGGGAGGGAGTGAGAGAGAACTGAGATATACTAGGCTCAGAAACCTCTGCTTGAGTTGCTCTCACTTCTACATCTATGTACAAAAATGGAGGGAAGGGGGGTAGGTTTGCCGTAAGGGTGGAGGGTGTTAGGAGGGCTTTGAGAGATATTCAGAATGAAAGGTTCCATGCGTTAAGGGTGAGGAGTGGGATGGAGGAGGTTTTGTGGGGAGATAAGGCATCAGCGGTGGTGTTGAGGCAGTTTCAGAAACGAAGACAGGGAATATTGCTAACGTCCTTGGAGGTGGAGGAGGAGATGGGAGGATACGAGGTTGGGAGGGTGTTGAGGACAACTGAGGGGATGACTGGTTATGCTGAGTTGTGGTTTGGGAGAAAGTTTAAAGAGGAATGTAGGAATGAGAGGGCCTGTGATGACATATTAGGGGGAATTTCTAGGCGTTTGCGGGAGGAGGATAGGAAAGCCATTGAGGGGGACATTATGGAAGAAGAGGTTTGGGAGGCAGTTAAAGGGTTACGTACTGGGAAATCGCCAGGCATTGATGGGTTACCAGGGGAATTGTACATGCAATACTGGCAGGTGCTGAGAGGGGTTTTAGTGAGGGTATTCAATGAGATGAGGGTTAATGGGGTTCTGGAAGAATCAGTACAGACCGGTGTTGTAGTGTTAGTGCCTAAGAGTAAACAAACTAAGGGGTTTAAGGACTACAGGACGATAGCACTCATGTGCACTGACTATAAGATTTTTGCAAAGATTTTGGCCAATAGACTTAAACGGGGTTTAGGGAATATGTTGCATGAGGGACAATTCGGGATACCAGGGAGAAGTTTTCGGTACAGTCATAGCAGGATTAAGGGATTTATTGAGGCAAACCGGGAGGGGGGTGTATTGGGGCTGGATTGGCAGATGGCTTACGACAGGGTGAACAGAGGGTTGTTGTTTGATATCTTAGGTAGGCAAGGTTTTGGTGAGGAAATTGTGGATTCGGTACGTACTTTATACGCGGGGGCTTTGATGAGGGTAAAAATTAATGGGATGGTTGGTTGGGCTGTGAACATGGAAAGGGGTCTGAGGCAGGGGTGTCCGCTGTCGCAGATCCTTTTTGCGTGCTTCCAAGACCCTTTTTATAGGTTAGTAGATGAGGGTGTTAGGGAAGAAGGGGAGATAGGTGTGGCTAGGTCGGGGATAGTGGGTTATGTAGACGACACCACGTTGTTGATTAAGACAGAGGAGAGCTTGAGATGGGTTAGGGGCAAGGTGGAGCTTTTTGGACAGGCAACAGGTATGAGGGTGAATAGCAGTAAGTCCCACCTTTTAGAGGTGGGAAGGTGGAGAGGGGGAACGTTGGGTTTTCGGGACGGATGGCAATGTGTGGATGCTTTAAAGATATGTGGGATAGTGTTTTGTAGTGATGGCAGGGTCGCCAGGGAGAAGAACTCGGGGGAGGTGGTGGATTCTGCTTTACGGCGCATGAGGGGTTGGGGAGTTGGTGACGTAATGCTTTTGCAAAGGGTGGTGGTAATTAATGTTTTAATTTACAGTAAATTGTGGTTTAGGGCGGCGTTTTTTTCGTTATTAGAAGGTGATGTGCGGCGGCTACTAAAGGGTGTGCTTAGTTTCGTATGGGGGCATGGTAGGCATTGGTTGAGTAGGGAGGTTGTGGAGACGAGAGTTAAATGGGGAGGTCTGGGTTTGATCCTGTTAAGAAGTAGATTGAGGAGTGTGTTCGTAAAGCAGGAGTTTATGATTAAGGGGGAGACGAGGGGTAGAAGGGTGGTCATGGTAATGGGTGAGGTTAGGAAATGGTGGGGAGGAAGAGATTTGGGGGTGTGTGAGGCAGTCTTAAGGTTCCTTCTGGTTTTGGGGGACCCTGGGAGAGTTAGGGTAAGCAGATTGGATAGGATTTGTGCGAGGGAGCAGGTGGTACAGGGGGTGGAGGTGTACCCATTGTATAATTGGAAGAGTATTTGGGGTTGGTTAAAAAAGGTGAAGTTGAGGCAAGGGTGCGCGAAACAGGGTACAGATTTTTACATGGGATACTGGCGGCGAGAGCACAGTTATTTGTGATGGGAGTCACTGGGGATGGGGCTTGTGTTAGGTGTGGTGAATTGGAGACGGCTTTTCACGTGGTATATTTTTGTGAGGGGATGGGGCGTGTGAGGGTATGGCTTGGAGGGGTGTTGGGTTTGATTGGGGGTAGGGGTTTTTCAGTTTTGAGGGCGCTTAGTTTGAACTTTGGGGTGTGTGAGGATGACGTTCATAGGGCTTTGGTTTATATAATTTTAGATTTTATTAATTTGTCATGGGGTATGAGGGGTTTAGGTGGTGAGGTTAAAATTAATGCTTTGGCAGCGGGGTTTTACAGGACAAAATGTAGGAACAGGGAGATTTATGGTAGGGCTTGGGTTACAAGGTTTCCGGCTGGGTATAGGCGTTTGACAGTGCAACAGTTGTTAGGGGTGGGGAGGTAAGGTGTGTTGGGCTAGTCTCCTGAGTTAGTGGGGGTGTTCTTTTGTATGAGTTGGGGTGTGTGTGTGTAGGGTAAGGTTTGGGGGGGGGGTTTGCAGGTGTGAGTGAGTTGGTTGGTGGGGGTTAGAGTTAAGGTTGAGTGAGGTGTGAGTGGGGTTTGTTGGGAGGGTGGGGTAGGGGTTGCGGACGGTGGGGTTTTGTTTTAGTTTCGGTTGTTGAGGACTGTCCTTTGTTGGAAGGATTTTATTATGGAAAGACTGTAGTTGTGTACTTAAATGAGAGAAACAGAAAAGGAAAAAAAAAGAAAAAAATTTTTTAGTAAGAGTTTTGTCCTCTCTTTGGGCTTTGTGATTAAGTAAAGCACGAGAGGAGGTCATGTCATTAGTTTTTTGTCATTTTATTAGCAGATAAAATGAGTACCTTAGAAAAAAAAAAAACTATCATGTTCTGAGTTGTTATAAATGTTGTCGAGCCTATGGTTATTAGGTTTAAACCTTGAGTTTTCAACAGAATGTAATTGTTTAACATGGTAGGAAATCTGTAGGTTGATATTTACAACGTGTGGGTTGTAGTTTTCTTGAGACTAACAGGTGATTCATTTATATGAAAGGGAAAGAACAAAAAAAAAAGAACAAAAAAAAAACATGTTTAGGTTAATCATTAGTAGGTAGTTTAGGATATTTAAGGGGTAGGGTTGGGTAAAGTTGGGCTGGAGTTGTATAGGTGGGTGACTATTTCATGTTTATATTTGTAGATCTATGATTATGTTGTTAGGCATATTTTATGTAAGTTTGGTTACTTTATAAGTCTGTTTAAGTAATGTTCTGTGTAATTTTGTGCATGGCTTTTCACATTCTAGTGGGGGGGGTAGGAATGTTGTTTTTAAAACGCAGGTAGCATGTGCTCGTTGAGCTCTTTTTGCTACTTTTTATATACTTATATATATATGGAAAATATCTTTGTAAGCAGTGTTAATAAAAAAAAAAAATTATTGAGTAGTCAAGGTTGAGTATTTTGAGTTCTTGTTAGGGTTCATAATCCTTTCATTTTATCCTGTTGTCCATAGTTGTATGTGTTTTAGGTTATTATGTTCCTTTACTGGGATATTACGTAGTATTGTCTTTGGGGGATTTTAGTTTTCAGCTATAGGACTTTTGGTTAATAATTTGTTTTAATAAGTCCTTTTGGTTTGATCCTCTGTTAGGGATTTGGTTAGTTGTCAGTAACCCTTGGACATGGGTATAATTATGTAGAGGATACCTTTTTAGTTTATTATGTTATGAGTTAGTTTTTTGCATGTGTTGGATGCCAGGGTGGCAAGCACCAGTTATATTTTGTGTATATTGTGTTATGTATCAGTATGTTGTAACCATGTTACGGTTTTTAACCCTTTCAGGGTCGAGACCCCGATTCTTAACTCTCTCTCAGGGTCGAAACATTTTCGGAAAAAAAAAAAAAAATTTTTTCTTATGAAATGATAGAGAATCTTTTTCCGATCATAACGCCACCAAAATTATGAAATTTGATTGAAAACTAACGGAATTATGCTCTCGCGAATTTAGCGGTATCGATGCTATTTACGCATCGGCGATTTCGCCGACTTTGAGCCCTATTTTCGGCCCATTCCAATGTTTCAGTCTACTACAATGATAGTTATTTCGCTAGAACTCCATTTCTTCTATCGATTGAGTACAAGAAACTTCCAATTTACTGATTTCAACTACCCAATAAGGTGGTCAGAAATTGGCAATTTGTCCAATTTCACACAAATTTCAAAAGATGCCAATTTCTAAATAGGGTCCAGAATAAACGAGACAGACATTCCTGGCACTCGAATAAAATTTTATCTGTCCATTAGTCACGTCTCCAGGCCCCTCTTACATTACTTTTGCTTTCCATTTTGAATTTTCATTCTCACAATAAATTGAAGATTTTCTGTTATGTATACTACTGCATCATTGTAAAAACGGTATAAATGACATCAGCACACTTGTGCAAGAAATTAGAAGTCGCCTATTGATGTATATTGTACGGTGGGTGTGATTTGTTTACTCATGAACATCGGACAAAATCGAACATTTTCGTTACTTTGCGCTCAATTTCTAGGTACTTGTCATTGAGAAATCAATCAAATTTATCTCTATTTCTCTAATATATCTTCCATTCTATCAAATGAGACCAAGAAAACGAGAATATAATCATAAATACCATACGAAAATAGACTGCAAATTAGCTGTTTTAAACCAAAAATACGGTCAGAGTTTTTTTTTCCTCATTATGCACTGTGTGGTGCAGGATTTTTATACTGCTGCACACTGACCACACAGACCCATTTCTCACATCTAGGCCTACCAGCCTGTTTCTGCTTGATTTGAGGGCGCTAGAATTTAGGCGTACTAGTACGTCAAACGCCCTGGCGTGTAAGCCGTACTAGTACGTCAAAAACCCTCAAAGGGTTAAATAAAATATAAAAAAAAAAATTCTATGTCATCAATTAGCAACATACTTCCTAATTGTGACTCCATGCTCTCTGCATCTGACTCTGAATCAGAACTCTCTGCATGAGCAGGAAACAATATATCTCGAATTAATGCTCTGACAGTTTCTGCGGTGTAACTCGGTTGTCCGTCAGACCCAGATACTTGGCTACCTGCCAACTTGTCTGAAGCTTTAAAGTACGTAACTTCGACAAAGTTAGAGTATCAATTAATTTTTTTACTTTCACATACATCACGGAAATAAGTACAATATGAGAGAGTGATTATGGGAAGCTAGAATCCTAATGTAGGAATTTACTTTACAAGTTATACTAGTGTTGGTTGTCTTAGAGCTGGAGCTCATTAACAGTATTTCCATCTCCTTGGATCAAGAGACTCAGGCAGGTACATATATCCACCTATGATGTTGTACAAGACCAAACTCCTAGTCTTCAGATTAAGAAATTACTCAAAAGTGTTTGACCATAGTTACTAGTATGGCAAACTAGACTATTTCTCCAACACCTTGGATCAAGAACATCCTGGACAGGCCTCCATTTGTTACAAAATGACGCGATATCTATTAGAAATAAACATCTCCAGTGAACACTAGAAAGGATAGCCGTTCTAGCATCCAGCCTGTTACTGGGCTTTTGCAACAAAGTCAGTATCTGGTCCAGTTATCCCACATTCAATAGTAGGATCTCAACTGAGAGGATACTAACCAAAGAAATATATTTAAAATGTTTATTATCAAAGTTAGAAAATATAGAGTAGCAAAGTATGTAAATCAAATTAAATATAAATATACTGAAAATATTACTTAGGAGGTTAGCTCCTACACTTCTCTCATATAAAATATTATTGTGCTGAAGGCACATATATCTTAATGGCTCTTATGTACCATCTGGTACAATGTTAGCAATTAACAATAACATACATATATACAAATATGAGTATGTGTGTGTGTATGAGTGTGCTCCAGGTAACTCGTTATGACTCTTAATACTCGACTCAACCAGTGACCGACTGAATGTCATCTCATAAGCTAGCTTCTCTAACAAACTGACAATCAGAACAGCTTGATTGAACAGTAAAATGACCAATTCGACAAACAGCAATATAGCAAGCAACAGCAACACAGCGTCAGGAACAAGGAGATAGAAAAACGACCCTAACTGGGGACCATTGGCAAATCCTCCAAAATAGACACAAAACTCCCTTATTACTGAATCTAGGTTCAGCATAAAATCCCTGATTGTGACGTTGCACAGATGCCTTAGTCAGCAGGGAAGAGAGGTGGAGTAAGGAGAAGTAGTCTCCATCTCAGGTGGGACGCCACCGACTGACTGCCAAGCCAACAGAAGCCGGCAGTATAACAAGCGAAGTGCAGTAAGCGGTAGTTTGCCAACTCATGGGCTGCTACTCAACACTCGAACAAAGAGCACAATATGTATATGTAACATCCTACTTAATAAAATAGCTAAGTCAAATAATAATATAAAGCAAGATATTAACGATTTAGCTATTATCGAAAATATCAGCAATATAAAATTATAAGAAATGGAAATACAGTGGACCCTCGGTTTTCGCTGAAAATTCTTTCCAGAATGCTGCTCAAGTGCCATTACCGAACGAATTTACTTCCTTAAGAAATAATGTCATGTAGATTAGTCTATTTCAGACCCCCAAAAATACACTTGCAAAAGCACTTACGAAAATACACTTACATAAAAGGGCGAGTTTGGAGATGACCGAAAACCGAGGGACCACTGTATACATCAAATTTATATATATACATTGTGGCCTATTCTGGGGTCGCAATATCCTCAAAACTTGGAAGACCTACTGTGTGAAGACTTCAGATTTATAAAAGTGAAGTTCTTGTCTCCTAACACCACTCCTCTCCTCCAGCCCATGGACCACCAGGTCATTTCCAACTTCAAAAAAAACTACACAAAAGCATTGTTTGAAAAGTGCTTTGAAGTGACCCTTAGAGAGTTCTGGAAGAATCACTTCAATATCTACAGCTGCATAGGCCTTATAGGTAAGGCTTGGGAGGGATTGACTTCCAGGACTTTGAACTCTGCTTGGAGACCATTGTGGCCAGGTTGTGTCCAACAGAGGGATTTTGAAGGGTTTGAGGCTGACCCTGACCCTGCCGACCCTGTGCCTGTTGTGGAAGGTGTATTGTGGCACTGGGCAAATCATTGGGTTTGGAGGTGAGTGGCGAGGATGTGGAAGAGTTGGTGGAGGACCACAGGGTAGAGCTAACAACTGAAGAGCTGCAACAGCTGGAAATGGAAGAGCATAAGACCAGATTTGAGGCTATTGATTCACAGGAGGAGGAAGAGGGAGTGAAGGAGGTGCCTTCTTCAGAGATTAAGGAGATTTGTGCAATGTGGAATAGGGTCCAGGCATTTGTTGAAAAATTCCACCCTGAGCATGCTCAAACAAACCAGAACAGCAGCATGTTCAGTGACCAAACAATGTACTACTTCAGGCAAATGTTAAAGAGGTGCCAGAAACAGAGGACTGTGGACAGTTATTTTGTTAGACAAGTGTCCAGTGACTCTCAAGCTGGTCCTGGTGGGATTAAAAGACCAAGAAGAGAAGTAACACCAGATAGGGCTTTGATACCTGAAGTCCTTTTGGAGGGGGATTCCCCTTCCAAACACTAACCTCTCCCTCCCTCACTCCTCCTCCCTATCTTCCATAGGCCATCAAAATCTTCAATAAAGGTAAGTAAAAATACATGCATTTATTTACTAATACTTTTAGTAGTATGTAATTATTTTGTATGTAGAACTATAATTAATTTCATTAAAATACATTATTTTTTAATATTTTTGGGTTTCTGGAATGGATTAATTGTATTTCCATTATTTCTTTTGGGAAATATTAATTTGATTTTCAAACATTTCGTGTTAGGAACAAGCTCCTGGAATGGATTATGTTCGATTTGCTAGGGTCTACTGTATATATATATATATATATATATATATACAGTAGGGCCCCGCTTTTCGGCGTTTTGCCTTTCAGCATTCCGTTCATACGGCGAGTTCAAATTATGACCAAAACGTTTGTTTACTGCGAGCGGTTTTTCAGATACGGCGCATGCCACCCGGTTTGTTTACATTTTTCGTAAGCACATCTCTATTATGTAATAATCACTCTTGGGCACATTAAATGTCCAATTTTACGTCAATACAGTACAGTGGTCCCCCGAGTTACTTACACCCCGGAAATCGTACAATTATGTAAGTATAATATTGTAAGTGCTTGTGGAAGTGTATTTTTGTGGGTCTGAAATAGACTAACCTACGTGACATTTTTCCTTAAGGGAGTAAATTCGTTCGGTAATGGCGCTTGAGCAGGCTTCTGGAGTGAAGTTTTTACGATACTCTGGGGACCACTGTATAGACATTTTCATTAATCCATCTATGATATTTTCTTAAAATTTATATAAGAAACACGTTACAAAGCATATAAACAATTGTTTATATGCTATTGTGTTGCCGGGCGGAGGGAGAACATTGCGTAATACTACTAATAATAATCACTCTTGGGCACATTAAATGTCTTATTTTACGTTAATATAGACATTTTCATTAATTCATCTATGATATTTTCTTCAAAATTATTTAAAAAACACGTTACATAGCATATAAACATGATACATACACCCACAGAATAAAAATTAACAAATATGAGATTTGTTTACCAAGCGACTTTGTAGAAGTGTCGGAAGAATTACGTTTTCTCTAGTCAAACACTTAGGGATAACTGTAGAAAAATATTCCTTTCATATGCCTTCACTCTATATATGGCTATTCATGACCCTTGTGGGTTTAGCGCTTCTTTTTTATTATGATAATAATAATAATACTATCATTAACTCTAAAAATAGTGTGTTGCATGAGAATGGGAGTGTTGCTGTTTGTTTATTTTGTACTAATTTGTACAACTTGTAAACAATGTAAGAGTATTTGTATTGTGAGGTAATTATTATAATAAAAAAAATTATTTTGAGATAAAAGTTTCACAAACTCTTACAAACGTATGTGAATGAACTAAAAGTGGTCACGTATTAATTGCATTCATTTCGCCTGACCAAGTGATCGCCCACTACCTGTTCAGTTTGTTTTTTTTACCTTGTCTGAACTCCGTATCTCGTTCTCTCTCTCGTTTACTCTTTCGTTAACTAGTTGGCTCTCATTGACTATGGCGTCTAAGTTTAGTTGTGATAAAAAGAGGAGTTGTAAGCCTCTTACTTTAAGTGCCAAGTTAGAAATGATTAAACTCAGTGAACTGACTTTTTTAGGTTATCCTAGGTTCTCTATGCATATTCTGCTATGTATGATAATCTATGTAACTGTATTTGTGTATACCTGAATAAACTTACTAACAAGGTATATGTTGATCGCTGAGATAGCCATGAAATACAGTTACATATAGCAGCATATGTGTAGAGAACCCAGGATAACCCAAGAGTGTCAGCTAACACTCTTGCTAATAGCTAATGCTGCTAGGGATTGCAAGTTAAAACCTATGATAATTTATCACTCAGAGAATCCTAGGGCCCTAAAGAACTATGCAAAAGGTAGCCTCCCTGTTTATTATAAATCCAATTCGAAAGCTTGGATGACTACTGATCTTTTCATAAATTGGTTCACAGACTATTTTAAGCCTACGGTTGAGGCTTACTGCAAGGAAAAGAAAATTCTTTTTAATGTTTTACTTAGTTTTAGACAATACCCTGCCACTCACCTCTCACACATCAATGTTAATACTTTAAGGTAAGTAATAAGTGTACTTTGTGTGTATCTTACTTTTTATTGTGTTTTTTAATGCCTAGTGCTATTGCTAACTTAATATAAGTTAGTGTAAGCTTGTTGTCTGGCATTTATATGCATTTAGAAGTGGAAAAAAAATGGCATTCTGCTTTTCGGCGATGTCTGCTTTAAGGCACTAGCCTGGAACCTAACCTGCCGTATAAGTGGGGCCCTACTGTATACAGTGTAGTATATATATACAGTGGACCCCTGGTTAACGGCCTGCTCCAAACACTAACAATTATGTAAGTGTATTTTTGTAAGTTCTTTTGTAAGTGTATGTTTGGGGGTCCAAAAGGACTAATCTAATTCACATTATTCCTTATGTTAATAAATTCGTTTGGTAACGGCTCTTGAACAGCATTCTGGAACAAAATATGGCCGTTAACCGGGGGTCCACTGTATATATATGCTAGGGTGTTGGGGAGAGGAGTGGGATTAAATTATGTGGAATTAAATTCAAAATGGGAGTTGACACAGTTACTTTTTGCTGATGGTACTGTGCTTATGGGAGATTCTAAAGAAAAGTTGCAAAGGTTAGTGGACGAGTTTGGAAGGGTGTGTAAAGGTAGAAAGTTGAAAGTGAACATAGATAATAGTAAGGTGATGAGGGTATCAAACGAATTTAAATAAAGAAAAATTGGATATCACATTGGAGAGAGAGATTATGGAAGACGTGAATGTTTTCAGATATTTTGGAGTTGACTTGTCAGTGGATGGGTTTATGAAGGATGAGGTTAACCATAGAATTGATGAAGGAAAAAAGGTGAGTGGTGCGTTGAGGTATCTGTGGAGACAAAAAATATTATCCATGGAGGCACAGAAGGGAATGTACGAAAGTATAGTGGTACCAACACTCTTATATGGGTGTGAAGCATGGGTTACAAATGCTGCAGCAAGGAGGCGGCTGGAGGCAGTGGAGATGTCCTGTCTAAGGGCAATGTGTGGTGTAAATATTATGCAGAAAATTCGGAGTGTGGAAATTAGGAGCAGGTGTGGAGTTACTAAAAGTATTAGTCAGAGGGCTGAAGAGGGGTTGTTGAGGTGGTTTGGTCATTTAGAGAGAATGGATCAAAGTAGAATGACTTGGAGAGCGTATAAATCTGTAGGGGAAGGAAGGCGGGGTAGGGGTCGTCCTCGAAAAGGTTGGAGGGAAGGGGTAAAGGAGGTTTTGTGGGCAAGGGGCTTGGACTTCCAGCAAGCATGTGTGAGCATGTTAGATAGGAGTGAATGGAGATGAATGGTTTTTGGAACCTGATGAGCTGTTGGAGTGTGAGCAGGGTAACATTTTGTGAAGGGATTCAGGGAAACCAGTTAATGGATTTAGTTGGACTTGAGTCCTGGAAATGGGAAGTACAATGCCTGCACTTTAAAGGAGGGGTCTGGGATAGTGACAGCTGGGAGGGACTTATTCTCAGCTGTCGTATCTGAGCTCCTCTGCAAAGACAGTGATTATGTATGAGTGAGGTGAAAGTGCTGAATGATGATGAAAGTATTTTCTTTTTGGGGATTTTCTTTCTTTTTGGGTCACCCTGCCTCGGTGGGAGACGGCCGACTTGTTGAAAAAAAAAAATACAGTGGATCCCCAGTTTACGTACTGCTCCAAACTCGAACAATTATGTAAGTGTATTTTTGTAAGTGCTTTTGTAAGCGTATTTTTGGGGGTCTAAAAGGACTAATCTAATTTACATTATTCCTTATGGGAACAAATTCGTTTGGTAACGGCACTTGAACAGCATTCTGGGACGAATTAATTACGTAAACCAGGGGTCTATTGTATATTTAAAATTAACTATTCTATCATTTATTTTTATGTTTGTTTAATCTTACTGTCTGTCTGAAATGTTTTATCATGAATGAAAACTTAAATCATTCAATTTCTTATACAATGTATCATGTAGATAAATACTTTGTTTATTGCTTATTGTTTCATTTCAAGGTTGTAATGTGATGGTTGCAACCTCTACAGATTGTGAAGTGTCAAGAAGTGTTGAGGTGAAGTGGGTGTGGTCACCGCTGGTAGTTGGGACCTGGGTTGACCCTCACATCACATCAGACGCACCCATTCTTCAGTTTGAGATTATCTTCACTGGCTATTCTTCTAGAAATAAACATGACCTCATTCAGGTATATGCAAATTCTACCAATGTGACAGTGATGCAAGATGCTGATGAAAATTATGAGGTGAAGAATCCTGAGAGTATCGCTTCAGGGTGGGTGAGCATCACTTTAAGCATCCAGCAGAATCTTACACTGAGAGAGAATGCATCAACAAGTGAGCCACTTGTCTCCTACCCTGTACACCTTCCCGTTGACCACGTTGTTGTTTCTGGCAGCAACATCACCATCAACTGCTGCACCGGTACATAGCTGTTACCTTTGTGAGTCATAAAGGCTGAAACTCACTTATACACTTATATCAAATATTTTTAAACCCCTAAAATAAGGATTTAAAGATTTAACTTCATGTACAGTATACCATAGTATACCATATACTCTGAGAGATATTCACCTCTTACTCATAACAAACTCAATTTTTAGACAACAAATTGTGTTCTTATTCAAATCCCCAAATGTATTAAATATTAAAACCTTATATGCTACTGCTCACTCACATTGTTCAGCTGATGATGAACTAAGACTCATCTTGAAACACTATAAGACAACACACAGTCATCAGACTTAAAACAAAGCTCTTAAATGTTCCTTGTGTTCACCTGAACCTTTCTAGAAACTCGCTGGTTAAATGACAGCCAAAAATGTGAATAGCTTTCCAGATGAGTTAAATAACTGCAATTCATTTAACAAATTCACACAAAAACTTAGTGTGTGCTTAATGCATTTCCTTCAAATAATTTCTAATGTAACTCCCTAAATTATACTTCTATGCCCAGTCTATAAATTACACCATGTTCCATATATTTTTTTACTTTAACTATTTCTCATCATTGTTACACTGCATCATTACTTCCTTAATTGCTTTTTTTTAATTCTCGATTCTATTGAAGTTGTTTCAGTTTAATATTAGATCTTAATTTAATGTCTTTCACTAAATTCTCAATTTTCACTAAATTTTTTATCATATAACGTTTTAATTTGTCACACATTCATGTGTATTATCTAATATAGTGGTACCCTGAGTTTCGGCCATAATTCGTTCCAGAAGGCTGTTCGAGTGCCGTTACCGAACAAATTTGTTCCCATAAGGAATAATGTAAATTATATTAGTCCGTTTCAGACCCCCAAAAATACACTTACAAAAGTACTTACAATAATACACTTACAAAAGCACTTACAATAATAATACACTTACATAATTGTTCGAGTTGGGAGCTGTACGAAACTCGGGATCTTTCCTATCTCAGCGTAAGTAAGCATATTTAGGTACAGGTACACATAAATACAATTATGATACATAGTTAAACATGTATAAATTACCTAGGATAACACAAAAAAAGTCAGGAAAGTGACTTATTTCCATTGGGGTCCTTGTATTATAGTACAGTCATCCCTCCGTTTTCGTGTTTAATCCGTTCCTGAGGGAGGCACTAAAACTGAAACACATGAAAACTGAAACCATTTTCCCCCTAAGAAATAATGGAAATTCAATTAATCCAGAAACCCAGAAGTTTGGAAATTTTTTTTTGGGGGGGCCTTAAAGATAGATTTACATGCACAAATGAATGAAATGAATGTGGCACTTACACTTACTGAAGACTGATGTTGCTGGATGGAAGAGAGATAGGAGGGGAGAGGGTAGAGACCTAATTTTGGAAGGGAATCCCCTCCATAAGGACTCTAGGTACCAAGTCCTCATCTGGGGTCACTTCCCTTCTTTGTCTTTTAATCCCACTAGGACCAGCTTGAGAGTCACTGCACACCTGTGGCACTAAATATCTCTCCAGAGAGCTTTGTGTCTGGCGGCTCTGTAAATGTCCCTAAAATGGGACATGGAATTGTCATTGTAAAAGTAGCCAGCACGGATTGCAACAACTTTGTCAGGGTGATGTTCCTCCACAAATGATTGCACCCTACTCCACATTGCACAAATCTCCTTAATCTCTGAAGAAGGCACCTTACATCTCTCTTCCTCCACTGAAGCAATTTCCTCAGATCTGTTTTGTTGTTGTTGCAGCTCAAGCTCTTGCAGCTCTTCAGTGGTTAGATCTTCATTGTGGTCCTCCACCAACTCTTCCACATCCTCTCCATTCACATCCAACCCCATGGAAGTCCCCAATTCCACAATATTTTCCACAACTTCCATAGGCTCCTCAGGGTTAGCTTCAAACCCTTCAAAATCCCTCTCTGGGACACAATCTGGCCACAACTTTCTCCAAGCAGAGTTCATCGTCCTAGAGGTCACTCCCTGCCAAGCTTTATCTATAAGGCCTATGCAATGGAAGATATCGAAGTGATCCTTCCAGAACTCTTTTAGGGTCAATTTAGTGTCATTGGTCACATCAAAACACCTTTGAAACATTGCTTTCGTGTACAGCTTTTTGAAGTTTGCAATGACCTGCTGGTCCATGGGCTGGAGGAGAGGAGTGGTGTTAGGAGGCAAGAACTTCACTGTTACAAATTTGAAATCCTTTGACATTTGGTCGTCCAAGTCTTGAGGATGACCAGGAGCATTGTCCATTACCAGGAGGCACTTAAGTGGCAATTTATTCTCCAATAGATATTTCTTCACACTGGGGCCAAACACTTGATTAAACCATTCCAGGAAAATTTCCCTAGTGACCCATGCCTTAGCATTAGACTTCCAAAACACACACAATTTACTCTTGTCAACACTGTAGTTCCTGAACACTCTGGAATTTTCAGAGTGATACACGAGTAAAGGCTTCACTTTGAAATCCCCACTAGCGTTACCACACAACATTAGAGTTAGCCTGTCTTCCATAGGCTTGTGTCCTCGCATTGCCTTTTCCTCCTGCGTGATGTAGGTCCTCCTTGGCATTTTCTTCCAAAAGAGGCCTGTTTCATCACAATTAAACACTTGTTGGGGTTTGAAATTTTCAGCCTCTACATATTTTTTAAAGTCGCCCACAAATTTTTCAGCCCCATCTTTATCTGAACTGGCACCCTCACCATGCCTTACAACACTGTGTATGCCAGTTTGCCTCTTAAATTTTTCGAACCAGCCTTTGCTGGCCTTAAATTCATCAACATCAACATCACTGGTTCCAGGCATTTTCTTGACAAGATCGGCATGCAACTGCCTTGCTTTTTCACGTATGATGGATTGCACAAGACTATCACCCACTAGCAGTTTTTGGTTTATCCACAGCAACAACAATTTCTCCATATTTTCTATTGTTTGTGATCTCTGTTTGGTTATTGTATTCACCCCTTTCACAACATTAGCTTCAGTGATTGCTTTTCTCTTATACACAATGGAACCGATGGTTGTTGGGGCTTTCTTGTATATCCTGGCGAGCTCGGCAATACATACACTACTATCATATTTTTCTATTATTTCTTTCTTCAGTTCTATGGTGTTCCTCACTTTCTTTACCAAAGAAGTGGCACTAGGAGCTTTCTTTGGGCCCATGGTAGCTTATTTAGTAGTCACACACAATAATCAAGGCCCAAAAACAATGAATTGTTAATAAATGTTTTGTATAAACTCCTGGGGTGATGTTCACTCAAGCGTAAACAATGCTAGACTGCGTGGCAATGTGCGTGGGAGGTGCGTGGGTGGTGGCCTACGGCCTTTGTATGTGCGCAGCACTGGTGGACAGGTTCCGGACTGAGCACGAAAACGGAGGGAATCACACGAAAACAGAGGGCAATTTTCCACGAAAAAACTACACGAAAACTGATATACAAGAAAAGAGAGATACACGAAAACGGAGGGATGACTGTACTGAGATATACTCCTCAATGTACAGGACGGCCCCGTTTGTATGGCTCTTAGGTTCCCGACCTCGTAGGTTAAGCAAAAATCACCTTTGGGTGGAAAAGAGCAATTATTTTCATTATTGAATGAGTCTAAAACACCTGATAACATGGGTATACAGTGGACCCCCGACATTTGGCCGGTCTGATTATCGGCCGGTTCAACTTTCGATCGCTTTTTTCGGGCCAATTTTTCCTCGACAATTGGCTGTTTCCCCGACTATCGGCCCATGTGCCAGACCTGTCCGCCGGCCCGCGCTTGCGCGCCTCCCCACGCAGGCACCGTGAGCCAGTCTAGCTTTGTTTACCATTGAGTGAACATTACATTTCACAATAAATTCATTGTGTTTAGTGCTTGTTTATTGATTGTGACTGTGAAATAAGCCACTATGGGCCCAAAGAAACTTTATAGTGGCAGCCCTTTGGTAAAGAAAGTGACAAAAACGATAGAATTGAAGAAAGAAATTGTAGCAAAGTACCAAAGTGGAGGAGGAAGAGAGAGGGGAGAATGTGTCTTCTTCAGTGATTCACTGATACTACGATATATGCGATACTAAAGCAGCATGAGTCGATAAACGCTATAGCACCAGCCAGCGATAAAGTGTAGCATTAACCCTTTCGGGGTTTCGGCCGTACTGGTACGGCTTACGCACCAGGGTTTTCGTCTTACTAGTACGCCTAAATTCTAGCACCCTCAAATCAAGTGGAAACAGGCTGGTAGATGTGAGAGAATGGGTCTTTGCAGTCAGTGTGCGCAGTATAAAAAAATTCCTGCACCACACAGTGCATAATGAGGAAAAAAAAACTCTGACCGTTGTTATGTTATTTTCCCCTATTTATCATCAAGGTTCTACATGTACTAGCATAGGGTATTTACTTAAAAGGTCTTAGGGTAAAAGGAAGATACTTATAGGCTAAAATGATACTTACTCAGGCTTAACTGCTGTATCTGAAAACTTCTCCTGCCCTCTCCATGGGTTATTTAAACCACCATGTTATACAAAAATATATATATTCATGGATCAACATATATATACAGATCTTATTTATATTAACATACACTACCAGATCAGTCACATGGTGATTCACCTTTACTCTAAACATCCCATTTTCTCCACATCACTCCTAACCCCAGTGTTTTGATACACTGAAGATCACAGAATATCATGGTAACATCGATCTACCCAAACCCCATTACCTTTTGGGCACTCATTCAGCCCTGAAGCCAAGTTAAGATCAGCATTAACCATACCAGCTCACTCCAGCAGCCATGTTCACTCCAGGAAGGGATTGTGGGAAGCCACAGTCTCTCTAAGCTCCTCCCCCTCAAACATAAACACATCACTTTGCACATTCTCCACATGTACTCTCAATATATCTTATGTTATTACAATGAGACATGCAACTTACAACTAGTACTTACAAAAGGTGCATTTATATTTTTTATAACATATTATATTGAGAAATCAGGTAATTCAGCTCTTTGAAGTCTTTAGGGTGGCCTGACCTAAGACCTTATAGCAAATTCTGAATAATTCAATATAATTAGGTATTCATGTTATTTAATTACTACAATACATGCTGGGCTCCATAGCCCCCATAACAAGTAAATAATACCCCATAACACCCCCACCTCCAGACGGAGTCTTATAAAGACGGAGTCTCACAAAAGCTAGCTGTGTCCCGCAGGATATGGCTAGGGAAAAATAAGGTCTTAGCCTAAAGGTGGTAGTAATACTACTAGAGGTTTTACATATACCCCAGCACCATAACTACACTTCACTGTACAGTTATACAACAAGGTGACATACAACATGGCAATCTACAAATTCTCATGGCTCCACTGAACCTTCCCAGAATAAACATGCAATTCCGCCCTTAGCCCATACACCACTTACAAAACCCATGAATGGAACAATACTAGAACAGTTCAGAGGTTATTAGAAAAACAGTTCAACCACATCCATACTGAAGGGTGTAACCATTAACTACTTTAGTGGTTACTAACATAATACATTTTACAATGCAAGGACTACACACAAAGCCCACTG
>WNWK01031648.1:0-22555 GCA_009830355.1 Cherax destructor
TCTACAATCATCTCTTTCTTATCATTCGCACAACATCCATGCACATTCAAACATCCCACTTTGACAGTTTTCTTCTTTTTCTTTTTAGTGAATCTATACGGGAAAAAAGGGTTACTAGCCCATTGTTCCGGCATTTTAGTTGACTTTTACAACACGCATGGTTTACGGAGGAAAGATTCTTATTCCACTTCCCATGGATATGAAAGGAAAAGCAATAAGAACAAGAACTATTAAGATAAAATCAAAGAAAACTCAGATGAGTGTGTATACATAAACGTGTACATGTATGTGTAGTGTGACCTAAGTGTAAGTAGAAGTAGCAAGACGTACCTGAAATCTTGCATGTTTATGAGACAGAAAAAAGACACCAGCAATCCTACCATCATGTAAAACAAATACAGGCTTTCGTTTACACTCACTTGGCAGGACGGTAGTACCTCCCTGGTTGATTGCTGTCTACCAACCTATTTGGTGTTATTGTGTGTTTTGTGTATGTAAAACTATAGTTATTATCTATAAAATTAATTTTTTTGTGAATATTTTTGGGTGTCTGGAATGGATTAATTGTATTTACATTATTTCTTATGGGAAATAAGGGTTCAGAAATCAGCCAGTTCGATTTTAGGCCTAGCTCCTGGAACGGATTAAGGCCGATTTTAGGGGGTCCACTGTACAGTACACTACTGTATAAACATTAAAAAATATACCAGAAATGTTACAAATGGTGCAAAGGTGACATTAAAACTAATATCAAAGATGGTTGACAAACCGACTACCATTACGTATGCTCCTCACTTGGTGACGAATTCATTTACCAACCTGGTCTTAGGAACGGAACTCTGTCATTAAGTGAGGAGAGGCTGTACTTCTAAAAGCATTGCTGGGAGATATAAGTAATTTATATACATTTCTAGACAATAGTATGTGACCAAGGCAGATGAACATGTTCACATGTCAGTGTGCTTATGACTATTTGATTACTATTTCCATACCTAATATTAGTGTCAGAACAAAGATTGGCTATAAAATCACAAAAACTACTACAAATTGTAATTATCAGAACATAAAAATAATGCAAATTAAAAAAAATGAGAAAAAATGGTATATTGGCAACATTTCTGCAAACAGCAGGACTCCATTTTGCTGTCAGGTGAGCATCCAGCACCAACTTCGTGGCCTTATACGTATCTCGGTAAGTACTGACCTTAAAATTTTAATTTTGGTCTTATTGCACATAGAAACTTGCCCTCTTTATTAAAAAACATTATTATTTTTCAAAATATTTGGAGCGCTAGCAGTGAAAACGTAGATCAACGTTTGGACAGTTTAAGGGTTAATGGTCCAAGTTGGACCAAAACGTCATCAGATAATTTGTTTTTCCTATGTGTAGGTTGTTTGTGTGTGTCATATTCCTGTTTAAAGACAGGACATGAACAGGAACATGACTAAAGATTCCCTACACTCTATAATAAGGCAGAGAACACAAAGGAGGATAAGCATGCCATAGAGCAGCAGACAAGGCATTTGATGAAAATTCTGTACCTTGCTGGTTGGCCAAACTGTCAGCAATATCAGAACTGCTGTTAAGTGGGTTGCAGCTCTGTGACCACTAATTTGCCAGATAGACTGTTGGTGGGAGTAGTGGTCAAACATGATTTTAGCCACGTTACTCTAATAATGATTAGCAACTACAAGAGAAGGAAAGCAGACCTTGGAGCTAGAGCTGATTGTGGATATATCTTGTATGTATTCCTGAAAGAATTGTGAGGAAGGAGATCTGAGGAATGATGATTGTCCTGCAGTGATAACTCATTTTGGAATGACAAGTTATAGTGATGATGGTCCAGATGGCCCTTCCACCACTTGGAGTTTGTAGAGCAAAATGCAAACTTTGTGAGCAGCTTATGGTAAGTGATCTTGCCGCTAACCGATGACAGGAGTGAATTATTTTTTATCAATAGTGTACTTTACCAAAGTGTACCAACAAATGCATTTATTGATCATAGTGGAAAGTAGACTAATGGCAGTGTGACCAGACAAGAAACTCTTTTTTGGATAAATCTGTAAAGATGCCTGGTTAAGGGAGTGATAGCAAATATACCGGACTGACAAAGAACAGTAGAATCATGAAGGTTTAAGTCGCAAAATATATTACCCAAGAGTTGATATTCCTATACAGATCTGGCTGGGTATCCAAAACAAATGTATTCTACTCTTGCCTTACAAATATTCCTATAAAATTCTTACAAGGACTTACAAAAGATTTGTTCATTGCTCGTCGTGTCTCATCTGAACCTTGGCCATAAATATTCTGGAAGAGCTGGTTTAGTGCAGCATCACCTTCCAACTTCTCTTCTTCCTCCTCTTTCTTTACTTCCGCTTCAATTTTGTTCCAATCATGCTTTTTAGTTGAAGAAGTTGGGTAGGATGGAACACTTCCATCCATGGAGGCTCCTGAGGAAAGACATAGTAATATGCATTAAAAAAATTCAGAGGATACATCTATCAGGTTTCAGTCCAAGTCAGGCTGAGGCATTGTCATGGGTTTCAGCCTCCTAAGTGTGGGTTATTTGTGCATAGATGCAATCAATATTAAACAATCTTTGATAAACTGACAGTAATATAAACACAGTTGCAGAGATGAAAATTAGATATATACAGTAGAACGTCATTTAGCACGAGATTATGTTGCACGTTACCGGTATTGCACGATTTAAGATTTGCGACACATTATCATCTTACACGACGTAAAGATGATATTACACGGTTCGGCAGGAGGGGAAAAATTTTGAGCGCATGGTTATTTACTGCCTAAGAATCCTCATGCTTTGAGGAAAAGGGAATTTGTTGTTTTTCCTTCCTGCAAACTAAGTTTATTCAGATACACGGGGCCAGGAGCTGAGTCTCGACCCCTGCAACCACAATTAGGTGAGTACAGTTACATACATAGCAGCATATGTGTAGAGAACCTAGGATAACCCAAGTCAGTCAATGGAAATACTGTCACTCTGACTTTTTTGGGTTATCCTAGGTTCTCTACACATATGCTGCTATGTATGATAATCTTCGTAACTGTATCTGTGTATACCTGAATAAACTTACTTCCAGTTTGTGGGAAGGAAAAACAAATAACCATTCTCACAAGCAGTCTTGTTACTACTACTGTTGTTGTGGTTCAGCAGACACCACCCGCCTTACCCACCCACCACGGACCCCACCATCCCAGCATTCGTACGTATTTCATACGCGTCAAGAAGTCCTGGCTACAAGCCAGCTGTGTTTGTGAAGAATAAAATAAGAGTGAATTGTGTTTTGATCTTGAATTAACGAAGAAAACAAAGATATTAGACAAGACATAACCCGTGGCCGTAATGAAGTGTTACTTTGTACACATAAAAGATGTAAACATAAGTTTGTGTGACTGACTGACTTGACTGATTGACTGACTGACTTTGACGCGACTGACTGACTGCGACGCGAGCTGACTGACCTGAATGCTTGACTGACTTACTGAATGACTGCTGACTTACTGAATCTTGACTGACTTACTGAATGACTTGACTGACTTACTGAATGACTTGACTGACTTACTGAATGACTTGACTGACTTACTGAATGACTTGACTGACTTACTGAATGACTGACTGACTTACTGAATGACTTGACTGACTTACTGAATGACTTGACTGACTTACTGAATGACTTGACTGACTTACTGAATGAACTTGACTGACTTACTGAATGCTTGACTGACTTACTGAATGACTTGACTGACTTACTGAATGACTTGACTGACTTACTGAAGACTTGACTGACTTACTGAATGACTTGACTGACTTACTGAATGACTTGACTGACTTACTAAAGAGCCAATGCGACTTGACTTACTGAATGACTTGACTGACTTACTGAATGACTTACTGAATGACTTGACTGACTTACTGAATGACTTGACTGACTTACTGAATGACTTGACTGACTTACTGAATGACTTGACTGACTTACTGAGTGACTTGACTGACTTACTGAGTGACTTGACTGACTTACTGAATGGCTTGACTGACTTAAATTTAGACACTCAGTTCAACCATCGACTTCAGTTCAAGAACTTCTACTATCCACCTCAGCCCAGTAGGGCCACAGCATAACTCTCCACTCTCTTCACAATCATCCACAAACACCAGCACCCACAATTTAAGGTAAATACTATTATTTCTATTACATTTGTAGTCTTAAGCAGTAAAAACAACATAATACATCACGATAATGAACTACAATTACATATTCACTTTTATTTTTGTAAGATCTGTTGGTCTAAAAAAAACTTGTTTGGCTTTTTGGGGACTCTTAGGAACGTAACCCTATTTTTCCCATTAGTTCTTTTAATTATTTAACACGAAATTATCTAACACGACTTTTTCAGGAACGTAACTATCGTGCTAAATGACGTTCTACTGTATGACAAACATCTGTGTAGTGGCTGTATGGTGTTTTTTTTTTTAATTTTTTCCCTCATTTTGTTTCAATAAATAGATGCAAACTCCATTGGGAAGTGAAGAAGAATCCTTCCTCCATAAGCCATGCATGTTGTAAGAGGCAACTAAAATGCCGGGAGCAAGGGGCTAGTAACCCCTTCTCCTGCATAAATTACTAAATGTAAAAAGGAAAAACTTTTTTTCTTCTTTATTGGGTCACCCTCTCTCAGTGGGAGATGGCTGGTGTTAAAAAAAAAATCTACCAGCTCAAAATATTGTCTACAGCCAGGAAGGGTACAAGACAGCACCCTAATATCATTGTAAAGGCATACCTTGCTAATATGGCACTTCACTTTAGAGCGCTTCGCTAATACGGTGCTTTTATATTATTTTTTTAACACGCTGGCCCTCTCCCACCAAAGAAGGGTAACCCGAAAAAGAAACATTTTTATCATCATCACAGTATCACCTGTCTTGCCAGAGGTGCACAGATATGACAGTTTAGATGTCCCTCTAAACTAGGGTCTCCAAACTTTTCACTACAAGAGCCACATTGTACATTTTACACAATTTCGTGGGCTAAAGAAAAAATCAGTCTTATAAATACAGTGGAACCCCGAGTTTCGGCCGTAATCCGTTCCAGGAGCTAGGCCTAAACTCAAAACGGCTGAACGTCGAAGCAATATTTCCCATAAGAAATTATGTAAATACATATTTTAAGAAAAAGAGGATAAATAAGTATACAAGATATGATGTAGGGCGTAATGACAGTAGTTTGTTGGACTATGTATTGGTAGATAAAAGACTGTTGAGTAGACTTCAGGATGTACATGTTTATAGAGGGGCTACAGATATATCAGATCACTTTTTAGTTATAGCTACAGTGGGAGTAAAAGGTAGATGGGATACAAGGAAAATAGAATCAGTAAGTAAAAGAGAGGTGAAGGTTTATAAACTAAAAGAGGAGGCAGTTAGGGTAAGATATAAACAACTATTGGAGGATAGATGGGCTAGTGAGAGTGTAGGCAATGGGGTCGAAAATGTATGGGGTAGATTTAAAAATGTAGTGTTAGAGTGTTCAGCAAAAGTTTGTGGTTACAGGCGAGTGGGTGCAGGAGGGAAGAGGAGCGATTGGTGGAATGATGATGTAAAGAGAGTAGTAAGGGAGAAAAAGTTAGCATATGAGAGGTTTTTACAAAGTAGAAGTGATGCAAGGAGGGAAGAGTATATGGAGAGAAAAGAGAGGTTAAAAGAGTGGTGAAGCAATGTAAAAGAGAGCAGATGAGAGAGTGGGTGAGATGTTATCAGCAAATTTTGTTGAAAATAAGAAAAAGTTTTGGAATGAGATTAATAAGTTGAGGAAGCCTAGAGAACAAATGGATTTGACAGTTAAAAATAGGAGAGGAGAGTTATTAAATGGAGAGTTAGAGGTATCGGGAAGATGGAGAGAATATTTTGAGGATTTGTTAAATGTTGATGAAGACAGGGAAGCTGTGATTTCGTGTGTAGGGCAAGGAGGAATAACATCTTGTAGGAGTGTGGAAGAGCCAGTTGTGGGTGTAGGGGAAGTTCGTGAGGCAGTGGGTAGAATGAAAGGGGTAAGGCAGCTGGGATTGATGGGATAAAGATAGAAATGTTAAAAGCAGGTGGGGATATAATTTTGGAGTGGTTGGTGCTATTATTTAATAAATGTATGGAAGAGGGTAAGGTACCTAGGGATTGGCAGAGAGCGTGTATTGTTCCTTTGTATAAAGGCAAAGGGGACAAAAGAGAGTGCAAAAATTATAGGGGAATAAGTCTGTTGAGTGTACCTGGTAAAGTGTATGGTAGAGTTATTATTGAAAGAATTAAGAGTAAAACAGAAAGCAGGATAGCAGATGAACAAGGGGGCTTTAGGAAAGGTAGGGGTGTTAGACCAAGTGTTTACAGTGAAACATATAGGTGAACAGTATTTGGATAAGGGTAAAGATGTTTTGTGGCATTTATGGATTTGGAAAAGGCGTATGATAGGGTAGATAGGGGGCAATGTGGCAGATGTTGCAGGTGTATGGAATAGGAGGAAGGTTACTGAAAGCAGTGAAGAGTTTTTATGAGGATAGTGAGGCTCAGGTTAGAGTGTGTAGGAGGAAGGGGACTATTTCCCAGTAAAAGTGGGCCTTAGACAAGGATGTGTGATGTCACCGTGGTTGTTCAATATATTTATAGATGGGGTTGTAAGAGAAGTGAATGCGAGGGTCTTGGCAAGAGGTGTTGGGCTAAAAGATAAAGAAGCAAATACAAAGTGGGAGTTGTCACAGTTGCTTTTTGCTGATGACACTGTGCTTTTGGGAGATTCTGAAGAGAAGCTGCAGAGGTTGGTGGATGAATTTGGTAGGGTGTGTAAAAGAAGAAAATTGAAAGTGAATATAGGAAAGAGTAAGGTGATGAGGATAACAAAAAGAATAGGTGACGAAAGATTGGATATCAGATTGGAGGGAGAGAGTATGGAGGAGGTGAATGTATTCAGATATTTGGGAGTGGACATGTCGGCGGATGGGTCTATGAAGGATGAGGTGAATCATAGAATTGATGAGGGAAAAGGGTGAGTGGAGCACTTCGGAGTCTGTGGAGACAAAGAACCTTGTCCATGGAAGTAAAGAGGGAATGTATGAGAGTATAGTTATACCAACGCTCTTATATGGGTGTGAAGCATGGGTGATGAATGTTGCAATGAGGAGAAGGCTGGAGGCAGTGGAGATGTCATGTCTGAGGTCAATGTGTGGTGTGAATATAATGCAGAGAATTCGGAGTTTGGAAATTAGGAGGAGGTGCGGGATTACCAAACGATTGTTCAGAGAGCTGAGGAGGGTTGTTGAGGTGGTTTGGACATGTAGAGAGAATGGAACGAGACAGAGTGACTTCGAGAGTGTATAAATCTGAGTGGAGGGAAGGCGGGGTAGGGGTCGGCCTAGGAAAGGTTGGAGGGAGGGGTAAAGGAAGTTTTGTGTGCGAGGGCTTGGACTTCCAGCAAGCATGTGTGAGCGTATTTGATAGGAGTGAATGGAGGCATATGGTTTTAATACTTGACGTGCTGTTGGAGTGTGAGCAAAGTAACATTTATGAAGGGATTCAGGAAACCGGCAGGCCGGACTTGAGTTCTGGAGATGGGAAGTACAGTGCCGGCACTCTGAAGGAGGGTGTTAATGTTGCAGTTTTATAACTGTAGTGTAAAGCACCCTTCTGGCAAGACAGTGATGGAGTGAATGATGATGAAAGTTTTTCTTTTTCGGGCCACCCTGCCTTGGTGGGAATCGGCCGATGTGTTAATAAAAAAAATAAACAATTAATCCATTTCAGACACAAAAAAACATTCACAAAAAATACATTTTTTAATCCTTTCAGGGTCGAGAGGCCCTCTACCAAACTCGTTCTCAGGTTCGAAAATTAGGCTGTTAGGACTAGATGTGATAGAATGGGTCTGTGCGGTCAGTGTGCGCAGTATAAAAAAAATTCCTGCACAACACAGTGCATAATGAGGAAAAAAAAACTGACCGTATTTTTGGTTTAAAACAGCGACTTTGCAGTTTTTTTTCATTTGGTATTTATTGATGTATTCTCATTTTCTTGGTCTCATTTGATAGAATGGAAGATATATTACAGAAATAGAGATGATTTTGACTGGTTTGACAATGACAAGTATCTTGAAATTGAGCTCAAAGTAGCGAAAATGTTCAATTTTTGACGATGTTCAAGAGTAAACAAATCACACCATGCGTCCAATACACATCAACTGGCGAGTCTAATATTCATACACAAGTGCTCTGATATTGTTTATACCATTTTTACAATGATGCAGTTGTATACATAACAGTAAATCTTCTATTTTTTTGTGAGAATAAAAATTCAAAATGATAAGCAAAAGTAATGTAAGAGGGGCCTGGAAACGTGACTAATGAACAGAGATGTTAGTTTAGTGCCAGGAATGTCTGCCTTGTTTATTATGGACCCTATTTTGAAATTGGCATCGTTTGAAATTTGTGTGAAATTGGCCAAATTGCCATTTCCTGACCACTTTTTTGGAAAGTTGTAATTGGTAAATAGAGTTCTAGTGAAATAGCTATAATTTTAGTAGACTGACACATTGGAATTTGCCGAAAATAGGGCTCAAAGTGGGCGAAATCGCCGATGCATAAATGTCATCCATACCGATAACTTTGCGAAAGCATAATTCCGTTAGTTTTCGATCAAATTTCATAATTTTTGTGGCGTTATGATCGGAAAAATATTCTCTATCATTTCTTATGAATTTGTTTTTTTTAAAATTCTTGGACCCTGAGAACGAGTTTGGAGACCCCCTTGGAGCGCTGAAAGGGTTACTGACAAATCCATTCTTTCCCTAGGTTTTCTCAACTTGTTAATCTCACTCCAAAACTTTTTCTTATTTTCAACAAAATTTGTTGATAACATCTCACCCACCCTCTCATTTTTCTCTCTTACACACACCCCCACATATAAAGAGGAGCTTCGACGCGTTTGGCCCGACTTGGACCATTTAAAAATCACACTAACACAAAGCGGGAAGTGGTTTTTTAGGCACAGACGGGGGAAAGGGTACCAGAGGTGGGGGAAAAAAAATTTTTTTTTTGGGGGAAAAAAAATTTAAAAATTTAAAAAAAAATTTTTTTTGGGGGGAAATTTTTTTTTTTTTCCCCAAAAATTTCTTTTTTAAAATTTTTCCCCTTTTTTAAAAAAAAAAATTAAAAAAAAAAAAAAAGGTTTTTTTTAAAAAAATTTTTTTTTAAAATTTTTTTTTGGGATTTTTTTAAATTTGAAAAAATTTAAGGGGCCCGGGGGAAAATTTTTTTTTTCCCCCCTTTTAAACCCAAACCTTTTTTTTTTTTGGGGGGAAAAAAAATTTTTTGGGTTTTTTTTAAAAATTTTTTTTTTTTAAACCCCGGGGGGGTTCCAAAAATTTTTTTTTTTCCCCCGGGGGGAACCCCCTTTAAAATTTTTTTTTAACCCCTTTTTTTTCCCCCCCCCAATTTTTTTTAAAAAACCCCCCTTTTAAAAAAAAAAAAAAAATTTTTTTTTTTTTAAAATTTTTTTTTTCCCCCAAATAAAAAAAAAAAAAAAAACCCCCCCCGGGGGAAAAAAGAAGAAAAAAATTTAAGGGGGAAAAAGTTTTTTAAAAAGAAAAAAAAAAAAAATTTTTTTTAAAAAAAAGGGGGGAAAAAAAAAAAACCCAAAAAAAAGGAAAAAAAAAAAAAAAAAAAAAAATTTTTTTTAAAGGGGGAATCTTTTTAAAAAAGGGAAAAAAAAATTTTAAATTTTTTTTTGGGGGGGGGGAAAAAAAAAGGGCCCCTTTTAAAAAAAAAAAATTTTTTTAAAAAAAATTAAAAAATTTTTTTGGGGGTTTGGGGGGGGGGGCCCCAATTTGGGAAAAACCCCGGGGAAACCCTTTTTTTTTTAAAAAAAAAGGGGGTTAAGGGAAAAAAAATTTTTTTCCGGGGGTTTAATTTTTAAAAAAAACCCCCTTTTAAAAAAAAAAAAACCCCAAAAACCGGTTTCCCCCCCCAAAAAAAGGAAAAGGGGGGGGTTTTTTTTTTAAACGGGTTTTTTTAAAAAAATTTTAAAAATTTTTTTTTTAAAAAAAAAAATTTTTCCCCAAAAACCCCCCCAAAATTTCCCAAAAAATTTTTCCCCGGGGTTTTCAGTTTTGGGAAAAAAAAAGGGGGGTTTTTTGGGGGGGGAAAATTAAAAAAATTTTAAAAAAAAAAAAGGGGGAAAACCCAAAAAAAATTAAAAAAACCCAAAATTTAAAAAAAAATTTTTAAAAAAAAACCCCCAAAAAAACCTTTAAAAAGGGGGGGGGTTTTGAAAAAAAAAATTTTTTAAAAAAAAAAATTTTTTTTGGGGGGTTTTTTTTGGTGAAAAAAATTTTTTTTGGGGGGGGAAAATTTTTTTTTTTTAAAAAAAAAAAGTTAAAAAAAAAAAAAAAAAAATTTTTTTGGGGAAATTTTTTTTTTTTTTAAAAAAATTTTAAAAAATTTTTTAAGGGTTTTAAAAGGGAAATTTTAAAATTGGGGGAAGAAAGGGGGGGGTTTTTTTTTTAAAAACCCCCCCCTTTTTTTTTTTTTGCCCCAAAAAAGCTCAAAAAAGGCCCCTTTGCTTTTTAAAGGGGGGGGAAAAAAAAAAAAAAATTTTTTTTTAAAAAAAACCCTTTTTTGGGGTTAAAAAAAAGGGGTTTAACCCCAAAAAATTTTTTTAATTTGGGCCTAATTTTTTTTTGGGCGGGGGGCCCCCCCCGGGGGGGGGAAAAAAACCCCCTTTTGGGGGTTTTTAAATTGGAAAAATTGGGGGGGCCAAATAAAGGGTTTTTTTTTTCCAGAAAAAAAATTTAAAAAAAAAAGGGGGAAGGGGAAAAAAAATTTTTTTAAAAAAAAAATTTTTTTAAAAAAAAATTTTGGGGTTTTTTTTAAAATTTCAAAACCCCCCCCTTTTGGGAAAAAAAAAAACCCCCCCCAAAAATTTTTTTGGGAAAAATTTTTCCCCCCTTTTCCCCTTTTTTTTTTTAAAAAAAAGGGGGTTTTTTTTTTTTTTGGGGGTTTTCCCCTTAAAAAAACCCAAAAGGGGTTTAAAAAAATTTTTTTTTTGGGGAAAAAAGAAAAATTTCCCTATTTTTTATTTTTTTTTTCCCCTTTTTTTGGTTGGGAAAAAAAAAAAAATTTTTTTTAAAAAAATTAAAAAAAGGGGGAAATTTTAAAAAAAGGGGAAAATTTTTTTAAGGGGGGGTTTTTTCCCCCTTTCCCCAAAAATTTTTTTTTTTGGGGAAAAGGGGTTTTTCCCCCCCCCCTTTTTTAAAAAAAAAAAAGGGGTGAAAAAAATTCCCCAAAAAAAAAAAAAAAAAAATTTTTTAAAATCCCCTTTGAAATTTGGGGGGTTTCCCCCTTTTTTTGGGGTTTTTTGGGTTTTTTTTTTTTTTTTAAAAAATTTTTTTTTTTCCCCCCCCCGGGTTAAAAATTTTGGGGCTTTTTTTCAAAAAAAAGGGGGTTTTTAAAAAATTTTTTTAAAGGGCTAAAACGGGAAAGGGGAAAAAAAAAAAAAAAAAGGGGGGGGGGGAAAAAAGGTTTTTTAAAACCAAAAAAAAAAAGAAATTTTTAAAAAACCCCCAAAAAAAAAATTTGAAAAAAAATTCTTTTTTTAAAAAAAAAAATTTTTTTTTTAAAAAAAAACCCCCCCAAAATTTTCCGGGGAAAAAAAAAAAATTTTTAAAAAATTTTTAAATTTTTTGGGTTTTAAAAGGGGGAAAAGGGGCCCCCAAAAAATTTTTTTTTTTAAAAAAAAAAAATTTTTCCAAAAAAAAAAAAAAAAAATTTTTTTGGTTTTTTTAAAAAAATTTTAAAACAAAAAAAAAAAATTTTTCCCCCCTTTTTTAAAAAAAAAAATTTTTTTTTGGGGGGGTTTTTTTTTTTTTTTTTTAAAAAAATTTTTTTAAAAAAAAGGGTTTTTTTTTTTTAAAATTTTTTAAAGGGGTTTTTAAAAAAATTTTTCCAAAAAAAGGGGAAAAAAAAAAAAAAAAGGGGGCCCCCTTTTGGGAAAGGATTAAAAAGGGGGGGTTTTTTGGTTTAAACCCCCAAAAAATTTTTTAAAAAACCCGGGTAAAAAAATTTTTAACCCAAAAAAATTTTTTAAAAATTAAAAAAAAAAAATTTTTCCCTTTTTTTTTTTTTTTAAAAAAATTTTTTTTCCCCAAAAAACCCCAAAAACCCCCCAAAAATTTTTCCCCCCAAAAATTTCCCCAAAAAACCTTTTTTTTTTTTTCCCCCAAAACCCTTTTCCCCTTTTAAATTTTTTTTAAAAAGGAAAAAAAAAAATTTTTTTAAAAAAAAAAACCTTTAAAAAAAAAATTTGGGGGCCGGTTTTTTTTTTTTTCCGGGGGGGGCCCCCCCCCCAAAAAAATTTGGAAAATTTTTTTAAACCCTTTTTTTAAAAAAAAATTTTTTAAAAAAAAAAAAAAAAAAATTTTTTTTAAAAGGCCTTTTTAAAAAGCCCCCCCCAAAAAAAAAAAAGCAAAATTTTTTTTTTTTTTTTTCCCCTTTTTTTTTTTTAAAAAAAACCCGGGGGTAAAAACCCCTAAAAAAAAAAAAAATTTTCCCCCAAAAAAATTTGGGGGGGGGTTTTTTCCCAAAAAAAAAACCCCTTTTCCCCCCCCCCCCCTTCCCCCCCTTTTTTTTTTTTTTTTAAAAAACCCCCCGGGGGGGGTTTTTTTTCCCCCTTGGGGGGCCCCCCCCCCAAAATTTTCCCCCTTCCCCGGGGGGGGCCCCCGGTTGGGGGTTGGGGGGGGCCCCCCCCAAAACCCCCCGGGACCCCCCCAAAATTTTTTGGGTTAAACCCCAAAAAAAGGGAAATTTTCCCCCCGGGGGGGGGTTTTTTTTTGGCCCCGGGAAGGGGCTGGGGGGAAAAAATTTAAGGCCCCCCCCCCCCCGGGGGCCCCCCCGGGGTTTTTTTGGGGGGGGGGCCCCCCCAAAAAAAAAAAAAACCCCCCCCCCCCCAAACCAAAAATTTTTTGAAAAAAAATTTTTTTTTAAAAAAAAATTTTTCCCCCCAAAAAGGGGTTTTTGGTTTCCGGGGTTTGGGGGGGGGGGGGGTTTTTTTTTTGGGGGTTTTAAAAAAAACCCAAAATTTTTCCCCCCCAAAAAAGGGCCATTGCCCCCGGGAAAAGGGGAAAAATTTTCCCCCCCTTTTTTTAAAAAAAAAACCCCCCCGGTTTTTTTCCCCCCCCAAATTTTTAATTTTTAAATTTTTCCTTTTTTTAAAAACCCCCCTTCCCCCCCGGGGGCCCCCAAAAAACCCCCCCCGGGGAAAGGGGGGCCCCCCCTTTGTTTGGGCGGGGAAATTTTTAAAAATTTTTTTTGGGGTTTTTTTGGGGTTTTTCATTTTTTTTTTCCCCCGGGGAACCCTTTTTTTCCCGGGGGTTTTGGGTTTCCCCTTTTTTCCCCCCCCTTTTTTTTTTTCCCCCCCAATTTTTTTTTTTTCCCCTTTCTTTTTTCCCAAACCCCGGGGCCCCCCCCCCCCCCCCTTTTTTCCCCCCCCCCCTTTTTTTTTTTTTTTAATTTTTTTTTTTTCCCCCCCCCTTTTTTCCCCCCCCCCTTTGGCCCCCCTTTTCCCCCAAAGGGTTTCCCCTTCCCCCCCCCCCCAAAAAATTTTTTTGGGCCTTCAAACCCCCTTTTTTTTTTTTCCCCGGGGGGTTTTTAAAATTTTTTTTTGGGGCTTTTTTTTAAAAAAATGGGGGGGTTTTTTTTTTTTTTTTAAAAAAGGGTTTTTTTTTTTTTTGGGGGGGTTTTGGTTTTCCCTTTTTTTGGGCCCCCCCCAAACCCTTTTGGGCCCCCAAAAAAAAAAAAAATTTTTAAAAAAAAGTTTTTTCCCCATTTTTTTTTGCCCCCTTTTTCCCCCCCCTTTTTTTTTAATTTTAAATGGCAATTTTTTTTTTTAAAATTTTTTTTTTTTTTAAAAAAAATTTTTTTGGGGGGGGGTTTTTCAAAAAAAATTTTTAAAAGGGAAAGGGGAATTTCCAATTTAAAAAAAGGGGGTTTTAAAATTGGGGAAAAAAACCTTTTTTTTAAAAACCCCAAAAAAAAAAAACCCCCCCTTTAACCCCTTTTTTTTTTTAAAAACCCCGGGGGGGTTTTTTAATTTAAAAACGGCCTTTAAAAAAAATTTTTAAAAAAAATTTTTTTTTTTTCCCAATTAAATTTTTAAAAAAGGGGGTTTTTTTTTTTTTTGGAAAAAAAAAAAAGGGGGTTTTTTAAACCCCCAAAAACCCCCAAAAAAATTTTTTTTTTTTAAAAAATTTTTTTTCCCCAAAAAAAAAAATAAAAAAAAAAATAAAAAAAAAAAATTTGGGGGTTTTTTAAAAAAAAGGGCCCTTTTTCCCAAAAAATTTTTTAAAAAAAAAAATTTTTTTGGGGGGTTTTTTTTAAAAAATTTAAAAAATTAAAAAAAAAAGGGGGGCCCCCCCGGGGGTTTTTTTTTTTTTTTTTTAAATTTTTTTTAAAAAACCCCTTAAAAAGGGGGGGGGGGGGGGCCCCCCAAAATTTAAAAAAAAAACCCCGGGGGGTTTTTTTTCCTAAAAAAAACTTTTTTAAAAACCCCCCCGGGGGGTTTTCCCCCACCCCCCCAAAAGGCCGGTTTGGGGGCCCTTTTCCCCTTTTTCCCCCCATTTTTTCCCCCCCGTTTTTTCCCCAAAACCCCCCCCCCCCAAAAACCCCAAAAGGGGGCCCCCCTCCCCCCTTCCCCCCCCCCCCCCAAAACCCCCCCCGGGGCCCCCCCCCCTTCCCCCTACAAATTTATCCCCCAAAATTTTTTTCCATTCTCTCCTGTCCAAAACCTCAAAACCCCTCCTCCCGCTCTCTGAACAATCGTTTTGGGAATCCCCCTTTTCCCCCTAATTTCCAAACTCGAATTCTCTGCATTATATTCACCACATTGACCTCAGGCACGGCATCTCCATTTCCTCCCGCCTTCTCCCCCATTGCAACATTCATCACCCATGCTTCCCCCCATATAAAACGTTGGTATAACCTTCTCTCATACATTTTCCCCTTTACCCCCATGGACAAAGGGTTTTTTGTCTCCAAAACCCGTTTCTCCCTCCCCCCCTTTCCCCCATCAATTCTTTATTCACCTCATCCTTCATAACCCATCCGCCCCACATGTCCCTCCCAAATATCTGAATACATTTTCCTCCATCCCCTCTCCTCAATCAAAATTAATCTTTCCCTCACCTATTCTTTTTTTTATCCCTCACCTTACTCTTTCCTATTTAAATTTCAATTTTTTTTCTTTTAAAACCCCACCAAATTCATCCAAACCCCCAGCTTCTCTTCAGAATCTCCCAAAAACACAGTGTCATCAGCAAAAACAACTTTAAACTCCCCCTTTGTTTTTCCCTTTTTTATCTTTTTGCCCCAAAACCCCTTGCCCAAAACCCCCGCATTTCTTCCCACAACCCCATCTATAAATATATTGAACAACCCCGGTGACATCCCCATCCTTGTCTAAGGCCCACTTTTATGGGAAATAGTCCCTTCCCTCCCCACACCTCTAACCCGAACCCCACCCATCCTCAAAAAACTTCACTGCTTTCCCCGTAACCTTCCCTATTCCATACACCGCAACATCTGCCATTGCCCCCCATTTCCCTATCATCGCCTTTTTCCAAAACCATAAAAGCCAAAAAACATCTTTACCCTTATCCAAATACTGTTCACCTATATGTTTCCTGTTCCGGGCTACACACCCCTACCTTTTAAAACCCCCCTTTTTCATTTCTATCCTGCTTTCTGTTTTTCTCTTAATTCTTTCAATAATAACTCTACCATACACTTTAAGGGCACTCAACAGACTTATTCCCCTATAATTTTACTCTCTTTTGTCCCCTTTGCCTTTATACAAAAGGGAAAAATACACGCTCTCTCCAATCCCCAGGTACCCCCTCTTCCATACATTTATTTTAAAAAATGCCCCAAAATCCAAAAATTTTTCCCCACCTGCTTTTAACATTTCTATCTTTATCCCCTCAATCCCAGCTGCCTTACCCCCTTAATTTACCCACTGCCCCACCCAGCTTCCCCCCACCCACAACTGGCTCTTCCACACTCCCCCAAAAATGTTATTCCTCCTTGCCCTACCGAAAACACAGCTTCCCTGTCTTCATCAACATTTAACAAATCCTCAAAAATTTTTCTCCCCTCTTCCCCATACCTCTAACTCTCCATTTTAACTCTCCTCTCCCATTTTTAACTGTCAAAACCCTTTTTTTCTCTGAAGCTTCCCCCAACTTATTAATCTCATTAAAAATTTTCTTATTTTCAACAAAATTTGCTGATAACATTTACCCTCTCTCATCTGCTCTCTTTTTACATTGCTTCACCCTCTTTTAACCCCCTCTTTTTTTTTCTCCATATACTCTTCCCTCCTTGTCACTTCTCTTTGTAAAAACCTCTCATATGCTAAATTTTTTTTCCCTTACTACTTTTTCTTTTCATCATTCCACCAATCGCTCCTTCCCCCCTGCACCCACTCGCCTGGCCACAAACTTTGCTGAACACTCTTTCCTACATTTTAAATCTACCCCCATACATTTTGACCCCATTGCCTCACTCCTTTGCCCCTCTATCCCCCAATAGTTGATATCTTACCTAACTGCCTCCTCTTTTTGTTTATAAACCTTCCTCTTTTCTTTTTCTGGTTCCCATTTTCCCCGTATCCCATCTACCCAAATCCCCTTTTTAGCTATAACTAAAAAAGTGATCTGATATATCTGTGGCCCCCCTATAAACATGTTTCATCCAAAGTCTACTCCCAAAAGTCTTTTTTCTCCCAAAACGCAGTCCAACAAACCACTGTCATTGGCCCCCCCCTCCTATCGATCTTTTTTATCCTTTTTCTTAAAAAAAAATGTATTTACATAATTTCTTTTTGGAAATATTGTTGAACGTTCAGCCCTTTTGAGTTTAGGCCTAGCTCCTGGAACGGTTGGGGGAAACTCGGGGTTCCCTGTATTTTAAGGGGGATTTTCTTTAGCCCAAAATTTGTAAAAAAGTACAATGTGGCTCTTGTAGTGGTTTTGGGGACCCCAGTTTAGAGGACATCCCAAAATGTCATATCTGTTTTTCCTCTGGCAAGCAAATGATACTGTGATGATAAAAATTTTCTTTGGGTTACCCTTCTTTGGTGGGGGGCCCGGGGTGTTAAAAAAAAAATATGGGACCGTATTAAAGCGCTCTAAAAAATGAAGTGCCAATTGCAAAGTATGCCTTTACAATGAATTTGGGTTTCTGTCTTTTCCCCCTTTCCCGGCTGTAGACAAATTTTGACTGGTAGATTTTTTTTAAAACCAGCCATCTCCCCCTAAAGGGGGACCCAATAAAAAAAGAAAAAAGTTTTCCCTTTTTCATTTGTTTTATGCGGGAAGGGGTTTCTAGCCCCCTTTCTCCCCGGGATTTTGGCCCTCTTCAACAAACTGGCTTATGGAGGAAGGGTTCTTCTTCAAATTCCCAATGGGTTGCATCTATTTATTGAAACAAAATGAGGAAAAAAATTAAAAAAAAAAACCCTACAGCCACTACCAGATGTTTGTCATAATGAACGTCATTACACGATAGTTACGTTCCTGAAAAAAGGGGTTTAGATAATTTGGGGTTAAATAATTAAAAAAAACTAATGGGGAAAAAAAGGGGATTTAAAAGTCCCCAAAAAACCAAACAAGTTTTTTTTGACCAACAGATCTTACAAAAATAAAAAATGAAATGTAATTGTAGTTCATTATCGTGATGTATTATGTTTTTTAAGCTTAAGACTACAAATGTAATAGAAAAAAAGTATTTACCTTAAATTGGGTGCTGGTGTTTTGGATGATTGTGAAGAGAGTGGAGAGTTATCCTTTTCCCCACTGGGGCTGAGGTGGAAAAGTAAAAAGGTTTTTAACTGAAGTCGATGGGAACTGAGTGTCCCAAAATTTAAGTCAGTCAAACCCCTTCAATAAGTCCGTCAAGTCCTCAATAATCAGTCAAGTCACTCAGTAAGTCAGTCAAGTCATTCAGTAAATTTAGTCAATCATTCAGTAAAATCAGTCAAGTCATTCAGTAAATTGTCAAGTCATTCAGTAAGTATTCCAAAAAGTCAAATCAAGTTTTCCCCGTAAGTCAGTCAAGTCATTCAATAAATCAGTCAAAAACATTCAGTAAGTCATCAAATCATTTAGTAATCATCAAGTCATTCAGTAAGTCAGTCAAGTCATTAGAAGTCAGTCCAAAATCATTCCCTTAAATCAGTCAAGTCATTCAGTAAGTCAGTCCGTTTCATTAAATCAATCAAGGGGTTTTAGTAAGTCCCGTCAAGTCATTCAGTAAGTCAGTCCCAAATCATTTAAATAAAAATTTGAAACAAGTCATTCAGTAAGTCGTCAAGTCATTCAGTAAGTCAGTCAAGTCATTCAGTAAGTCAGTCAAGTTTTTAAAAATTTAGGGGAAAGTCAGTCCCAAATCATTCAGTAAGTCGTCAAGTCATTCAGTAAGTCAGTAAATCTTTATTCCCCTCAAATCATTTAGTCAGTCAAGTCAGTCAAATCAGTCAGTCCCGTCAAAGTCAGTCAGTCAATCAGTCAAATATCAGTCACACAAACTTATGTTTACATCTTTTTTTGTGTACAAAATAACCTTCATTACGGCCACGGGTTATGTCTTTCTTTTCTTTGTTTTTTTCGTTAATTCAAAAATCAAAAAACAATTCCTCTTATTTTATTCTTCACAAACACAGCTGGCTTGTAGCCAGGACTTCTTGAAAAATTGGAAATGGGAATGGGATGGTGGGGTCTTTGGGGGGTGGGTAAGGGGGTGGTGTCTGCTGAACCACAACAACAAATAGTAACAAGACTGCTTGTGAGAAAAGGGTTTTTTGTTTTCCTTCCCCCAAACTGGAAGTAAGTTTATTCAGGTATACACAGATACAGTTGAAGATTATCATACATAAACATATGTGTAAAAACCTAGGATAACCCAAAAATCAGAGTGACAGTATTTCCATTGACTGACTTGGGGTTTTCCCGGGGTTTCTACACCTTTTAATGTACCCCCTAATTGTGGTTGCAGGGTCAGGGCTCGGGTCCCGGCCCCTGTTTTGAATAAACTTGGTTTCAGGGAAAAGGGAAAAAAAACAAATTCCCTTTTTCAAAACATGGGGTTCTTAGGCAGTAAATAACCGAAACCCAAAAATTTTTTCCCCCCCCCGAACCGTGAAAATCTTTACGTCGTGTAAGATGATTTAAAACATAAATCTTAAATCGTGCAATACACATTGCAACATAATCTCGTGCTAAAATTTTCTGTATATATCTAATTTTCATCTCTTAGCTGTGTTTATTTACTGTCAGTTTATCAAAAATTGTTTAAATTTATTGCATCTATGCAAAATTAACCCCCACTTAGGAGGCGGGGAAAAACCCTGGCAATGCCTCAGCCTGACTTGGACTGAAACCTGATAGATGTATCCTCTAATTTTTTTTAAAGCATATTACTATGTCTTTTCCCCAGGAGCCTCCATGGATGGAAGTGTTCCCTACCTTCTTCAACTAAAAAAAGTTGGAACAAAATTGAAGCGGAAGTAAAGAAAAGGGGGGAAAAAGAAGGGGGGTGATGCTGCACTAAACCAGCTCTTCCAGAATATTTTTTGGCCAAAGGGTTCCCGATGAGAACGGCGAGCAATGAACAAATCTTTTGTAAGTCCTTGTAAAATTTTTTAGGGAAAATTTGTAAGGCAAAGTAGAATACTTTGTTTTGGATACCCACCAGATCTGTATAGGAATATCAACTCTTGGGGAATATATTTTTTCGACTTAAACCTTCATGGGTTCTCTTTCTTTGTCAGTCCGGGGTTTTTTCTAACCCCTTTAAAAGCATCTTTACAGATTTATCCAAAAAAAGTTTCTTGTCTGGTCACACTGCCATTAGTCTCTTTCCCACTATGATCAATAAATGCATTTGTTGGTACACTTTGAAAAAATACACTTGATAAAAAATAATTCACCCCTGTCATGGTTACGGAAATCACTTACCATAAGCTGCAAAAAAGTTTGCATTTGTCTACAAACCCCAAGTGGTGGAAGGGCCCATCTGGACCATCATCACTATCTTTCTTTCCCAAAATGAGTTATCACTGCAGGACAATCACTTCCCCAACCCCCCACAATTCTTTCAGGAATACATCAAGATTTTCACAATCAGCTCTGCCCCAAAGGTCTGCTTTCCTTCTCTTGTATTTGTAATCAATTAGGTAACGTGGCAAAAATCATGTTTGACCACTACTCCCCCCAAACAGTCTATCTGGCAAATTGTGGCCCAAGGCTGCAACCCATTAACAGCAGTTCTGATTAAGTTTGGACCAGAAAGGTCGAATTTTCATAAAATGCCTTGTCTGCTTTTATATGCTTACCCCCTCCTTTGTGTTCTCTGCCTTATTATAGGTGTGGGGAATCTTTGTATTTCTTTCTTCCTGTCTTTAAACGGGAATAGGGCCAACACAAACAACCTACACATAGGAAAAAAAAATTATCTGAGGCGTTTGGCCCCAACTTGGACCATTAACCCATAAACTGTCAAACGTTGATCGTTTTCTGCTACGCTCAAATTTTTTTTGAAAAATAATTTTTTAAAAAAGGGGCAATTTCTATGTCTAAGACCAAAATTAAAATTTTAAGGTCAGTACTTACCGAGATACGTATAAGGCCACGAAATTGGGGCTGGATGCTCACCTGACAGCAAAATGGAGTCCTGCTGTTTGCAGAAATGTTCCCAATATACCTTTTTTTTCCATTTTTTTAATTTGCATTTTTTTTATGTTCTGATAATTACAATTTGTAGTAGTTTTTGTGATTTTAAAATTTTTGTTCTGACACTAATATTAGGTAGGGAAATAGTAATCAAATAGTCATAAACACTGACTGTGAACATGTTCATCTGCCTTGGTACTTTATTGTCTAGAAATGTATAAAATTCTTATACTCCCAGCAATGCTTTTAAAAGCAGCCTCCCCCTTTTTGACGGGTTCCCCTTTCCCTAAGACCAGGTTGGTAAATGTTGTCACCAAGTGGGGGCATCTATGGTAGTCGGTTTGTCAACCATCTTTGATATTATTTTTAATGTCACCTTTGCACCTTTTTAAACATTTCGGTTATTTTTAATGTTTATACAGTAGTGTACTGTACAGTGGCCCCCTAAAATGGGCCCTTTCCGTTCCAGGGCTGGGCCCAAAAAATGTTTTGATTTCTAAACCCTTTTTTCCCATAAATAATGTAAATACAATTAATCCATTCCAGACACCCAAAAATATTCAAAAAAAATTAATTTTATAAAAATAACTATAGTTTACATACAAAAACAAATAACACCAAATGGTTGGTAGACAATAAACCAGGGAGGTACTACCGTCCCAAAAGTGAGTGAAAAGCAGCCTGTATTTTTTTTACATGATGGTAGGATTGCTGGTGTTTTTTTCTGTCTCATAAACATGCAAGATTTCAGGTCGTCTTGCTACTTCTACTTACACTTAGGTCACACACACATACATGTACACGTTTATGTATACACCCATCTGAGTTTCTTTGATTTTATCTTAATAGTTTTTTCTTATTGCTTTTCCTTTCATATCCCTGGGGAAATGGAAAAATCTTTCCTCCGTAAACCATGCGTGTTAAAAATCAACTAAAAAGAGAAAAATGGGCTATAACCCCTTTTTTGTTTGATTACTAAAAAGAAAAAAAAACTAAAAAGGGATGTTTGAATTGCATGGATGTTGTCGAATGATAAAAAAAATGATTGTAGATGTTATGAATGAAAAGAAGCTGGATGTCCCGGGAACCCTTTACTTCGCAACCCTCAATCCTGATGCTCTTCTGTTGTCCAAAATTTAAAAAAAAATTTTTTTTTCTTATGAAATGATAAAAATCGTTTCCGATGGTAAAGACTCTAAAAATTAAAAATTTGAAATTTGATTAAAAACTACTGAATTACACTCTTTGAAATTTGTGATCTCACAAATAGCATCCAATTTGCTTTTGTATTTTCGGTAAATTCCATTTTTACTTCCAAAATTAGATATTTCTTTGAACTCCATTTGTTCTATCGATTAGTACAAGAAACCACCAATTTATCGATTTCCCCCCTAAAGTGATCAAATTTGGCAATTTTTCCAATTTCATCAAAATAAAAAAATTGTCAATTTCAAAATGGGGCCAGAATAAACAATGCAGACATTCCTGGCACTAAAATAAGATGTTATCTGTTCATTAGTCCCTCTTTAGGCCCCCCTTATATTACTTTTGCTTTCTATTTTTATTTTTTTTTCACATAAAAAAAAGAAGATTCCCCTTATGCCGACTATTGCATTATTGTAAAAATGGTATAAATAATACCCGTGCACTTGTGAAAAAAATATTAGACTTCAATTTATGTGTATTGGGATGGCGTGATTTTTTTACTCTTGAACATTTGCAAAAATCGAACATTTTTCCTACTTTGAGCTCAATTTCAAGGTCTTTTCATAAA
>WNWK01031649.1:2500-22552 GCA_009830355.1 Cherax destructor
ACTCCACAGATAACCTGGGAACTAAGTAATGTGTCTTACAGCACACAACACCAACACGTGATATTCTCTCATACACACAGGAGCTGTGAATCGACCCCTCGCAACCACAACTAGGTGAGTACACTAGGCACTCCCGTGCAGCTCCTTGCAAAACCTGCATTCAACGCCTTTGCGTTGCAAGAGATCTGTTACTGTCTTTTCCTGTCTTTGTCTCCTCGGTAATCACAAGGTGGTTAGTTACCATTCTGTCATTTTGTTGGTAGAAAAAACTAGTTAAATGACAAGACAAGGTAGTAGGTTGATTGAACAGGATGGTATAACAAGATAGTATGCTAGAAGAACAAGGTAGTTAGTTGGCAGAACACACCGAGGAGGCGAAAAAGGTGGTAGTTCGGTGGAACAAGGTAGCAAGATGAAGGAACTAGATAGTCAGTTGGTGGAACAAAACAGTAAATTCGCAAAAGAAGGTAGTAAGTTCGTAGAATAATATTGTTGGTTGGTAGAACAAGCTAGTAGGTTGGTAGAACAAGCTAGTAGGTTGGTAGAACAAGCTAGTAGGTTGGTAGAACAAGCTAGTAGGTTGGTAGAACAAGCTAGTAGGTTGGTAGAACAAACTAGTAGGTTAGTAAAACAAGCTAGTTCTCCAACCTACTAGCTTGTTCTTCAACCTCACTTGTCTACCAACCTACAGCTCTTACCAACCTACTGCTTGTTCACCAACCTAAGCTTGTTCTACCAACCTACTAGCTTGTTCTTAACCTACTAGCTTGTTCTACCAACCTACTAGCTTGTTCTACCAACCTACTAGCTTGTTCTACTAACCTACTAGCTTGTTCACCAACCTACTAGCTTGTTCTACCAACCTACTAGCTTGTTCTACCAACCTACTAGCTTGTTCTACCAACCTACTAACTTGTTCTACCAACCTACTAGCTTGTTCTACCAACCTACTAGCAACCTACTACCTACCTACTATCAACTTACTAGTTGGTAGAACTAGTAAGTAGGTAGAACAAGCTAGTAGGTTGGTAGGACCAGGCAGTCGGTTGGAAGAAGCTAGTACGGTTTGTTAGACAGCAATCACCTAAGGAGTAATATGAGTGTGAGACGAAAGCCTGATCAATGTTACCTACTTTGACAGGATTGCTGAACTTTTCTATGTCGTATGTAAAATAGCAGGTAAATCATACGACTTTCTGTTTACAATCATTATACACCACATACCTTTACTTCTGTGTGTTTCTTAATTAACAGTTCCTAATCCAGCCTTGCTACCTGGTCTCAGACCAGGTAGCGAGGCTGATGTCTTGAATCATTAACAGATAACAGTAAACAGACAACGGTTAACCGATAACAGTAAACAGATAACGCAGAATTATGGCGTTGTCACCACTACAGCACATAACTTCGTTAGTAGGACTGGTGTATAACGGTACACTATACTGGTGTATAAGGGAAACTACTGGTGTATAAGGGAGAATTATACAGATGTATGACTGTTGCAAAATGCGACATCTATTAGCGTAAATATCTCCAGAGAATACTGGGTCAACTTATTAATCCCCCTCTAGCATCTGTCCTGTTTCTGGTTTTGTAACAGTCTATTAGTTACAAGTTTAGTCTAGTTATCTTATATGGGGCTTCTCAATAACACCTTGAGATTACAAACAGATAAATACAAACCAAGTACAAGTTGAAAACTTTAATAACGAAAAGGTGTCTAAGTTGAATACTATTTACTATGAAAGTAATCTTAAAAATAATGGAGATAGGCTTCTACACATCTCTAGGTGTATAGCTGCAACAGTTTTATATATTATACTTATCAGGCTTAGTCTGTACATAAAATTTTAAATGGTGATAGCAACACTTTAGTTAGGATATTGTACACAATAATATGCTCTGACTGTACCATCTGGTACTGACTGTACCATCTGGTACAGTCAGAGCCATACGTCTCTACCGCTTCTGCTAACTCCTTTGTACTCGGGTGAAGTATGGTGGATGATTGGATACATAACTGACATTCCACTCTAATACAGCGGTGGTGGAATGAAGTTTGGAGTGGCCTGAGTAAGGTGTGGTACTGGCGTAAGGTGTGGTACTGGAGTAAGGTGTGGTACTGGAGTAAGGTGTGGTACTGGGGTAAGGTGTGGTACTGGAGTGAGGTGTGGTACTGGAGTAAGGTGTGGTACTGGAGTAAGGTGTGGTACTGGAGTAAGGTGTGGTACTGGAGTAAGGTGTGGTACTGGAGTGAGGTGTGGTACTGGAGTAAGGTGTGGTACTGGAGTAAGGTGTGGTACTGGAGTAAGGTGTGGTACTGGAGTAAGGTGTGGTACTGGAGTAAGGTGTGGTACTGGAGTAAGGTGTGGTACTGGAGTAAGGTGTGGTACTGGAGTAAGGTGTGGTACTGGAGTAAGGTGTGGTACTGGAGTAAGGTGTGGTACTGGAGTATGTCATTCATTCGCCTTTGAACTTTGTTGTCCACGCTGTCCCCAAAACAAATTTATGTACAGAGAAATTACCCACTAGGCTTGAAAATTAATAGAAACCCACCAAACATATATATTATTATATGAGCACTATCAGATATCTACAAATGGAATCATAGATTCTAATTAAAAAATATATATAAATATATTTATTTAATAATAAATTTTTGTGCAGTTTTATTTATATATTTTCTGAGTTTTCATTACCCCCGAGATTTTCATTTTCACCCCTGTTCCCCGACCCCTGCACTACGTAGTGGGGGACGGGACCAGAGGACAGCGCGACTCATAGACGAAACTAGAGACTGACTCACCCTAGTACCACACCTCAGCTCAACACTCAACTTTGTCTATCAATGAGTCACCATAGACTTCAGGCTACTTGTAAATCATCGCACAAGCTAGTAAGCTAGTAGAACAAGCTACAAGGTTGGTAGAACAAATTAGTAGGTTGGTAGAACAAGCTAGTAGGCACCACCAGTAATATGAGTGTGAAACGGAAGGCTGATCAATCTGTCCTACTTTGACAGAATTGCTGGACTTTACTGAGTCTCTTGTAAAATAGCAGGTAAATCTTACGACTTTCTGTTTACAATCATTATACACCACATCCTTTATTTCTGTGTTTCTTAATTAACAGTTCCTAATCTTCTAATATTTCCAACCTAGAAGGCCTGGTTTGACAGATAACAGGAAACAGACAACAGTCAACCGACAACAGTAAACAGATAACGTAGAATTATGACGTCACCAATACAACACATAATTACATTAATAGGACTGGTGTATAACCGTAACACTTTTTATTATATTTTATTAAACGACTGGTGTATGACGGAACACAATACTAGTGTATGATGGAACACAATACTAGTGTATGATGGAACACAATACTGGTGTATGACGGAAGACAATACTGGTGTATGACGGAACACAATACTGGTGTATGACGGAACACAATACTGGTGTATGATGGAACACAATACTGGTGTATGACGGAACACAATACTGGTGTATGATGGAACACAATACTGGTGTATGATGGAACACAATACTGGTGTATGATGGAACACAGTACTGGTGTATGACGGAACACAATACTGGTGTATGACGGAACACAATACTGATGTATGATGGAACACAATACTGGTGTATGATGAACACAATACTGGTGTATGATGGAACACAATACTGATGTATGATGGAACACAATTCTGGTGTATGATGGAACACAATACTGGTGTATGATGGAACACAATACTGGTGTATGATGGAACACAATACTGGTGTATGATGGAACACAATACTGGTGTATGATGGAACACAGTACTGGTGTATGACGGAACACAATACTGGTGTATGACGGAACACAATACTGATGTATGATGGAACACAATACTGGTGTATGATGAACACAATACTGGTGTATGATGGAACACAATACTGATGTATGATGGAACACAATTCTGTGTATGATGGAACACAATACTGGTGTATGATGGAACACAATACTGGTGTATGATGGAACACAATACTGATGTATGATGGAACACAATACTGGTGTATGATGGAACACAATACTGATGTATGATGGAACACAATACTGGTGTATGATGGAACACAATACTGGTGTATGGTGGAACACAATACTGGTGTATGATGGAACACAATACTGGTGTATGACGGAACACAATACTGGTGTATGATGGAACACAATATTGGTGTATGATGGAACACAATACTGATGTATGATGGAACACAATACTGGTGTATGATGAAACACAATACTGATGTATGATGGAACACAATACTGGTGTATGATGGAACACAATACTGGTGTATGATGGAACACAATACTGATGTATGATGGAACACAATACTGGAGTATGGTGGAACACAATACTGGTGTGTGATGGGACACAATACTGATGTATGATGGAACACAATACTGGAGTATGGTGGAACACAATACTTGTGTATGATGGGACACAATACTGATGTATGATGGAACACAATACTGGTGTATGATGGAACACAATACTGATGTATGGTGGAACACAATACTGGTATATGATGGAACACAATACTGATGTATGATGGAACACAATACTGGTGTATGATGGAACACAATACTGGTGTATGACGGAACACAATACTGATGTATGATGGAACACAATACTGGTGTATGATGGAACACAATACTGGTGTATGATGGAACACAATACTGATGTATGATGGAACACAATACTGGTGTATGATGGAACACAATACTGGTGTATGATGGAACACAATACTGGTGTATGATGGAACACAATACTGGTGTATGATGGAACACAATACTGGTGTATGATGGAACACAATACTGGTGTATGATGGAACACAATACTGGTGTATGATGGAACACAATACTGGTGTATGATGGAACACAATACTGGTGTATGATGGAACACAATACTGGAGTATGGTGGAACACAATACTGGAGTATGGTGGAACACAATACTGGTATATAAACACATTTGAAATCAAGTATTCAGTAGCAGTTCAAGGAGCAGGAGCACATATATAAACAACTGCTTTTCCTTCAGCAAGTGTAGCAGGAGCAGCAGTTGTAGAGGTTTACCTGGAGAGGGTTTCGGGGGTCAACGCCCCCGCGGCTCGGTCTGAGACCAGGCCTCATGGTGGATCAGGGCCTGATAAACCAGGCTGTTACTGTTGGCCGCACGCAAACTGACGTACGAACCACAGCCCGGTTGGTCAGGTACTGACTTTAGGTGCCTGTCCAGTGTCTTGTTGAAGATAGCAAAGGGTCTATTGGTAATCCCCCTAATGTATGCTGGGAGACTGTTGAACAGTCTTGGGCCCCGGACACTTATTGTGTTGTCTCTCAGTGTACTCGTGGGGAATGTTGCATCTCCTGCCGAGTCTTTTGCTTTCATAGGGAATGATTTTCGTGTGCAGGTTTGGTACCAATGGTAGTTGAAGCTCTGTTTGGTACCAATGGTAGTTGAAGCTCTGTTTGGTACCAATGGTAGTTGAAGCTCTGTTTGGTACCAATGGTAGTTGAAGCTCTAGTTTTATCAATAGAAGCATCAGTGTAGGGTGTAGCAGGAGTAGAAGCAGCATTAGTGTTGTAGTAAAAATGGTAGTAGTGATGGTAGTTGCAGTAGAATTGGTGATAGTTGTAGTATCAGTAGAAATAGTGATAGTGGTTGTAGCAGCCGTAGAAGCAATATTAGTAGTTGAAAGATCAGTAGAAACAAAAATAGTAGTTGCTGTATTAGACACTACAGAAGCAGGTAAGCAGGAGTGGTGGTTGTAATATCTGTGGAAGCAATAATGTTGGTTGTAGTAACAGCGGCATGTGTTGTGTCATAATGTTTCGTTCTCTCGTGAGTCCCGGTATCCAGTGAACTTAACATTACATCATTGTCTAGTTCGTTCCACTTGTTTACTTCTCTAACGTTGAAGGAGTGTTTCCTGGCGTCTGTGTGACTCAGCTGGGTGTGTAAACTCCATCCGTGATCCCTTGTTGCGGATCCTTCCCTTGAATAGTGGTTGTCACCGTCTGTTTTATCTATGTAGAGTGTAGTATTTTGAATGTAGTGATTTTCTAGACTCTTTTTCCGCGTTCCTCCAGGAACAATTTTTATAATTTTTTGTCAAGTCTAGCTATGTTTTTGTTTTTACGGGTGAAAATTCCACACTGGTGTATACGCTTCATGGTTAGACATTCTTACTTTAAAGCTTCTTTCTTTAGATTTTCGATAATTTCCCTATGTTTGCCAGCCGGAAATATCCAACTGACAATGTTTTGTATTCTTCAATAAACAAGTTTGGTGTGATGGTTGCTCCTGTTTTTATTTTTTTCTTAGATTTCGTAAGTTTTTTCTCTCCAGGTGGTTTGTTTAATTCATGTTAAGCGCTAAACCCATATGGATTATTCAGCTTAAGATTTTGTGGAGGTTTCATCCTCCGTCTGCTGGGAGCGAGACAGACACGCTTTCTATTTGTACTCACCTATATTCTCCAGGTGGTATGCTGTCTCTGCTGCTGTTTCTGGCTTAGGTGTGCACTTTCACCACTTTCTTGGGGTAAGTTCTATTTGCCTTTTAGCAGCATATCAAAGCTTTACAAAGCCCCTGGAGAGCGAAACGATGCTACAATAAAATGTCACATTAGTTACATTTCTGTCCATTACCTAACATTTTTATGTATTCCTCAAAACTTTAAAATAATCTACGAACATACAGTGTATGTGTATATATATATATATATATATATATATATATATATATATATATATATATATATATATATATATATATATATATTTAATAAAATATATAGGGAGGTACCACCTCTAGAACTTGCTGGGACCCTCATCCTCAGAGAAGACAATAAACGTACCTCAGGGAAAACTCGAGGTTCTTCCCGGAGCTGTTTGAATATTTTCTTCTCCTACCACTCCCTATATATATTATATAAGTGTTTTATTAATAGACAGAATACATTGACAGAAAACACAAACATGAACATGAATACATTGGTACAATATGTCAAAGATTATGAATCTCTTCCAGCAGCTCCGAAGCCGGACGCGAGCCCATTATGCAGCATGCATTTTCCCTCTGGATGGCCACGCTGAGGCGCTGGAACATGAAAGTGGCTGCCCTTGGGTCCCTGGTGATGTCGATGAGTCTGGAACCCAGTTCTTTAAGGAAACGTGTTGCATTTTTCCCCCATGATCCCAAGGTCTCCGATCCCACTGGGACAAATTGATACTGTTGGCTTATGTCCCTGTACTTGCCGATCTTGTACTCCTCCCTGTGGTCAGCAGCTCCTCCCTGTCGCCCAACACTGTGATGGATATAGGTTTCAGCCAGTGTCGACACACAGGTATAGTCCCATGCTAAGAGCTTGCCATTCTTCCAAGGATAGATGGTGATCCCATCAGGGCGGTTTGCTGGGTTGTGGGTATTGTTGGCTGCTAGTGATCGGGGTCTCTCTCGGCTGGGCATCCAGCTGTAGCAAGGGTTCTCTTTATGATGTCGTTGACTTCATTGTGTCTTGCGTGCCAGCCATTGGTTTTGGAACAGTTAAGACCATTCCTTGAGTTTTGGACTGCTGAAGGCTGGGGAGCATCTCAGGAAGTATGTAAGTTTTGGGATTGACAGGCACCTGGTGGTAGGTAGAAGGCATCATGTGTATCGATGTCTTTCATCCTGCCTTCCATCGTCCTGAGGCTTGAGATTTTTTTTCCAGGACCAGATCGATGGCATTGGGCCCAAGAGGAGCACCAAGGAGAGTGCTGTTGGCTTGATCAATGGCTCGTGCCCCTGGTAAAACAGCCCTAATGTTCTGGATCATCTGTGGATTGGTAGAAACTATTTCACATTTGGTGGGGTTTAAAGATAGGCCCAGGCTCTCTACCATATCTTTAATTTTCCAGCTAGGGTGCCATCATCCAAGAACCAGATATAGAGCTCACTGGACAGCGCTTCTGTGACATCCTTGATGGCTAGACAGAATAGAAAGGGGGCGAGAGGATACCCCTGTTGCACACCCTCACACGAGTCAATTTCATAGTCCCCAAACAATAGTTTAGAAGCCACACTATAACACGATTCTATGAAGGGATAGAGGGAAGGGAAGTGTCTAGAAACTGCTTGGAGAGCAGCATCCCTTCTGACTGAGTTGAAAGCATTGGCAAAGTCCAATTTGATCAAGGCTTTTTCATTGGACATGTTGTTGATGTATACTCGTGCTGCATGGGCAGCTGCTTCACAGCCTTGTTGAACACCAAAACTGAGCTGAGTTGGTTTCAACATTGAGGCAGCATCTTGACTCACCATTCGTACTGCAGCCTTGGCAACTAGGCGCCGAAGGGTGTTGCCCACTGCAATGGGCCTGATTCCTCCATCCTTTTTCCGGAGGGCACACAGTGAGGCACCAAAGAAAAGGGGTGTAATGGTCTCTGGGACACTGCCAGCCAGGCACACATTGGAAAATTTGGTGAGTTCAGACAGCAACCTCTCTGAAACATCACCAAGTGCTGGATTGAGCACTTGTTTTAAGTGTTGTGGCCTTAAACCGGTGAAACCTCCTGCTGAGCTCTGTGGAAATGACATAGCAGCTTTATACACATTAGCGTCCTGTAAGGTTAAATGTTCTTCACCTGCTGCAATGTCAGGGAGGTCCCTGTAGGTACTGGGAGCCCTGAGTGGATGTTTGTCCTTCAGGGCTTGTGCTGTAATGACGTCCTTAGGAGCTATGGTATCCTCACTGGTTATAAGCCTCAGTGCTCCAATAGTATTACCCTCTTCTATTTTTCTGCTAATTTGGGCCCTGATTTTTGAGGCGTCAGGTGTACTGTTGGCATTTGCACGGCGGGTGTTTGATGCCCTGGAGGGAAGAAACTATGGGACTTCACATTGTTCCAGACTATGGGACTTCACATTGTTCTAGACTATGGAACTTCACATTGTTCCAGACTATGGGACTTCACATTGTTCCAGACTATGGAACTTCACATTGTTCCAGACTATGGGACTTCACATTGTTCCAGACTATGGACTTCACATTGTTCCAGACTATGGGACTTCACATTGTTCCAGACTATGGGACTTCACATTGTTCCAGACTATGGGACTTCACATTGTTCCAGACTATGGAACTTCACATTGTTCCAGACTATGGGACTTCACATTGTTCCAGACTATGGGACTTCACATTGTTCCAGACTATGGGACTTCACATTGTTCCAGACTATGGGACTTCACATTGTTCCAGACTATGGGACTTCACATTGTTCCAGACTATGGGACTTCACATTGTTCCAGACTATGGGACTTCACATTGTTCCAGACTATGGAACTTCACATTGTTCCAGACTATGGAACTTCACATTGTTCCAGACTATGGGACTTCACATTGTTCCAGACTATGGAACTTCACATTGTTCCAGACTATGGGACTTCACATTGTTCCAGTCTATGGGACTTCACATTGTTCCAGACTATGGAACTTCACATTGTTCCAGACTATGGAGCAGAACTCTTCACCAGGCTGAGGGACTGACCACCTCAAAACTACGTCTTCGGGGCCGAGGGACTGATTATTTTGTCTTTGCATCTTTACTGCTGCTTCCTCTGAATCCGACTGAGGAAACCTGTTGTGTAGGCGAAACGTTTCGGATGACAGATGCTTAACTGCTAAATGTGTCTTACAAGAGAAACGTTGCATTAATAAAGCTCTCCTTGAGAGAAACACTGTTTTAATAAAGCTCTCCTGAGGAAACGTTCTAATAAACCTCCTTGAGATAAATACTGTTTTAATAAAGCTCTCCTTGAGAGAAACACTGTTTAATAAAGCTCTCCTTGAGAGAAACACTGTTTTAATAAAGCTCTCCTTGAGAGAAACAGTTTTAATAAAGCTCTCCTTGAGAGAAACGTTTTAATAAAGCTCTCCTTGAGAGAAACGTTTTAATAAAGCTCTCCTTGAGAGAAACGTTTTAATAAAGCTCTTCTTGAGAGAAACACTATTTTAATAAAGCTCTCCTTGAGAGAAACACTGTTTTATTAAAGCTCTCCTTGAGAGAAACATTGTTTTAATAAAGCTCTCCTTGAGAGAAACACTGTTTTAATAAAGCTCTTTTGAGAGAAACACTGTTTTAATAAAGCCCTTTTTGAGAGAAACACTGTTTTAATAAAGCTCTTCTTGAGAGAAACGTTTTAATAAAGCTCTCCTTGAGAGAAACACTGTTTTATTAAAGCTCTCCTTGAGAGAAACGTTCTAATAAACCTCTCCTTGAAAGAAACGTTGTTTTAATAAAGCTCCAGTACAAATATTCATGAAAGACAATTGAGCAGATAACAGTCCTGTGAACCAAAAAAAAAAAAAAACCCACCTACAAAGGTCTATTACCCCTTGCACTTCCAGTTTTTGTGGTGATCACCTCCACCTGTCAGTCAGGTCCTGCTGTGAGGCACTGAGGATGGGGTAACTGTACATAGTGACAGTACCACTTGCTTAGTACTTCAGCAAACATCACGCATATACGCAAGCAACCATAGGTAGGATGATCAAAAGTAATGCAGATGTAGATGTTAAGATTTTGTTGGCAAATTATAGGTATCATCGAAGGGGGTGGTTATAAAAAGTTGTCTGATATATTGGTTTTTTTCTTCTTCCAAGGTTTACGTTTATAATTTTAAAACGCCTCATGCAGTGGCATTCGGGAAAAGTTTATGAAACTGTTGGCACTGTTATATAGAACAGTGCCAATAGTTAGACTGTATTAAGTGTTTTTATAATACACACACACGTGTACATATACACATGTATACAGATGCACACGTACATATAGACACATGTACATTATGCATATGTATACGTATGTATGAATTGCTGTTTGTATTTGCATAAAGTAGATATGCACACATGCACATTCATCAGTGAACACACATGCTCAAGTACATACATACAGAAAAGAATACATACGTGTATGCATAGATACGCACACGCATACATATGCACATTTACACATATTTTATACTTTGATGTTTGTGTTATATATAATTTTAATCTGGAACATTTTCATGTAATTTTTTTTTTTACAAACATCCCTAAAGACAGTCTATTAATGCTTATATATTTTATATATAGTTTAAACCCTTTGGTCCGCCTCACTACTAACACATGAATTCTTTATAACTGACCATAATTTTTAAAGGGGTGGACCGATAAGCCAGCGGAAGGCCTCGGTCAGATGACTAAAAGCTCCAACGGCGAGTCATCATCTGACTAAGACCCGCGTCAGGAAACACTTGTCCAGTTTCCTGACGAACCTTACCTAACCTAACCTCAGCCTCACTGCTCAACTTCTTTGAATTATGTGTTGAAAACTGTTCTTAATGGGTCATCGGGGAGAGTCTTAATATGAGCACACAAGCACTTGCTTAGCAGCTGAGTGGGTCTTCAGGGTTAGTCCTAGCATGGGCACACTAGCAGTTGCTTAGCAGCTGAGTGGGACTTCGGGGTTAGTCCTAGCATGGACACACAAGCAGTTACTTAGCAGCTGAGTGGGTCTTCAGGGTTAGTTTTAGCATGGGCACACTAGCAGCTGAGTGGGTCTTCAGGGTTAGTTTTAGCATGGGCACACTAGCAGCTGAGTGGGTCTTCAGGGTTAGTCCTAGCATTGGCATACTAGCAGCTGAGTGGGTCTTCAGGGCACCCTAGCAGCTTAGCATCAGGAAACATTTATGGTAAAGGACCAAATATTCAATCCGTCCTCACACCTTACATTAACCAATGAACGAGTTATTATTTAAGACTATTTAGTGGCGATGTTTGTGACAGTCCAGGCAGGAGAATGGTAGGCATGGTACCTCCACCACCCTGATGTCAGTATTTGTGACAGTCCAGGCAGGAGAATGGTAGGCATGGTACCTCCACCACCCTGATGTTAGTATTTGTGACAGTCCGGGCAGGAGAATGGTAGGCATGGTACCTCCACCACCCTGATGTCAGTATTTGTGACAGTCCGGGCAGGAGAATGGTAGGCATGGTACCTCCACCACCCTGATGTTAGTATTTGTGACAGTCCGGGCAGGAGAATGGTAGGCATGGTACCTCCACCACCCTGATGTCAGTATTTGTGACAGTCCAGGCAGGAGAATGGTAGGCATGGTACCTCCACCACCCTGATGTCAGTATTTGTGACAGTCCGGGCAGGAGAATGGTAGGCATGGTACCTCCACCACCCTGATGTTAGTATTTGTGACAGTCCGGGCAGGAGAATGGTAGGCATGGTACCTCCACCACCCTGATGTCAGTATTTGTGACAGTCCGGGCAGGAGAATGGTAGGCATGGTACCTCCACCACCCTGATGTTAGTATTTGTGACAGTCCGGGCAGGAGAATGGTAGGCATGGTACCTCCACCACCCTGATGTCAGTATTTGTGACAGTCCAGGCAGGAGAATGGTAGGCATGGTACCTCCACCACCCTGATGTCAGTATTTGTGACAGTCCGGGCAGGAGAATGGTAGGCATGGTACCTCCACCACCATGATGTCAGTATTTGTGACAGTCCGGGCAGGAGAATGGTAGGCATGGTACCTCCACCACCCTGATGTCAGTATTTGTGACAGTCCGGGCAGGAGAATGGTAGGCATGGTACCTCCACCACCCTGATGTCAGTATTTGTGACAATCCGGGCAGGAGAATGGTAGGCATGGTACCTCCACCACCCTGATAGCAGTATTTGTGACAGTCCGGGCAGGAGAATGGTAGGCATGGTACCGCCACCCTGATGTCAGTATTTGTGACAGTCCAGGCAGGAGAGGTGTAAGTATGGTGCCTCCACCAGATCTGCCTCTCACACAAGGTCACTCTCTCCTTCCTCTGTCGCCATGACAGTGAGACATGTCTGGGGTTACTGCTTCTGTTGTTATTGTCGTTGTTGCTGTATATATTATGATGTATCTCTCTCTTGAATATATGTTTAGGACACGAAGCAATATAGAACCAAGACTAATGAGAGTAGAGTAGCGTATCGACAACACTGATACGCTACTCTTTACAGAGACAAGCTGGAAATGATGCAAAAAAATCGCGTCAAAGTAATTTCACCTAAAAACATAAACCCTTTGAAGAAACACTAAAATAAAAAACTAAACTATTTCACCTTTATGAAGAAGATGGCAGAGCTCATTCAAACCACTAAGTTATTAAATAAATCTGACTGGCTCAGACATGAGGAGCAATTTGAGTTGAAGGACAATTAGATGACGCTAAGATATTTTTATGAAACTCCTGATCAGGAGATACAATAAAAATGTGAGTAAGAAACTTTTCCCAATCGAAACACAGAACACTAGAATCTAATAATATAGTACTTAATAGAACACTAACAAACACAGGTAGGCTTTAATTAAATGGAATTAAAGCCTACCTGTAAATACAAAACATTTCTTCTTGGGTCAGGCTGTAGTGATTTGGAAAATTTAATTACATTGGTTCTTTAACATGTTTACCGACACCCTGAGGTCAAGGTATAGGTTACCCGGGGCAACGGCATGACCGAAACACAAGGCGAGTATTAACTGGAGTCTATTTTTTGGGAATCATTCTCCACGGACGAGCCTGGCCCATGGCCGGGCTCAGAGAGTAGATAAACTCTCGAACTCTTCAAAGGTATCACAGCATAACTTATATTGAGATTAATTTCTTCCTTTGTGCCTGAATGTTCGAGCCACATAAGAACATAAGAAAGAAGGAACACTGCAGCAGACCTACTGGCCCATGCGAGGCAAGTCCAAGTCTCCCACCGGCTTAAGCCAATGCCCCGACCCAGCCAGGTCAGGTTACATTCACTTAAGGAAGGAGCACGGCATCTGACCTAGTAGCACAAACTAGTCAGGTCCAACTCACACCCACCCGCACCCACTCATATATTTATCTAGCCTATTTTTAAAACTATACAACGTTTTAGCCTCTATAACTGTACTCGGGAGTTTGTTCCACTCATCCACAACTCTATGTGGTTTATATTGTAGACGTTTATGTCGTAGATGTCAATTTGTGAGTCTTACACTTAACAATGTCCATAAACAACGTTTATGGCAAAGTTTTTACATTAATGGGCGTTACTGCCTTATGTATGTCGAAGATTTTAATACAATACGAGGAAAACGCATGGCTGCCTCGCAGTCAAGTGTTCACACTGAGCAGTAGTTAACTGGAGGCTAATTATTACCAATTATAATTTCAAGTGGTGGGTAAAATTGTTTCATCAAAATTCTAGAAATTATTTTTTTTTACCAAACTTTTTCCAAAATGTTGTACTTTTAATTTTGGTACAATAGCCAGTCTTTTTTTCTTATGTTTTATCAGTATGTTCCTTACTAATGTCTATTCTTTTTCTTCGTCTTATTATTATTATTATTATTATTATTATTATTATTATTATTATTATTACTATTATTATTATTATTATTATTATTATTATTATTATTATTATTATTATTATTATTATTATTATTACTATTTTATTATTATTATTATTATTATTATTATTATTATTATTATTATTAATATTATTATTATTATTATTATTATTATTATTATTATTATTAATATTATTATTATTATTATTATTATTATTATTATTATTATTATTATTATTATTATTATTATTATTATTATTATTATTATTATTATTATTATTGGTAAATTCTAAGTTTGATCCAAAGAAGGGGAAAATGGATCCAATTCCTTAGATCATGAACCCTTCTCCAGCTAATGTTAATTATGACGTGAAGGGAAGTATGACCTACCTCATCTGAAGGACGATGCTCAGAGCTCAGAGATGGGAGTCCAGGCGAGACGTGGAGTGAGGCTTGACCTTCCCACAGGGACGACCTTCAGAGATCCTAGACGGGAAGATTTAAAACGAAAAGTGACGACCAATAATAACCCCTTAGATTTATAATGTGAGTTATGTTATACAACTGTTATTTATAACTCACAAGATGGCGTTCACAGGGTCGAGTATTTTTACTTGTGGGTTCCCTAGTATGATTTGCATAACTATGGTCTTTTCAACACATGACAACCAATTTTAACTAATCACTGTTAGTCAGCTGCATCATCTTCCAAAATAAAATTGCATTAAATCGCATGATGATCATCTTTAAGTCACTTGTTCTCTGTACGCCTGAATACTGCCGTTCGCAAACAGCCCTACTCAAGGGAGGCGAAATTGCAAATCTAGAGAATGTACAGAGAACCTTCACTGCATGTATTAGTTCAGTCAAGCACCTTAATTACTGGGAATGTTTGAAGTCCCTTGACCTGTACTCCCTGGAATGCATCATAATCTATATCTGGAAACTCCTAGAGGGACTGGTCCCAAATCTGCACACAGAAATCACTCCCTACGAATGCAAAAGACTCGGCAGACAGCACAACATACCCCCAATAAAAAACAGGGGCGCCGTGAGTAAAACACAATAAGTGTCCCAAGACTGTTTAACTGCCTTCCGTTATACATAAGGGGAATTACCAATAGACCCTGACTGTCTTCAAGAAAGAACTGGACAGATACCAAAAGTCAGTGCCCGATCTGCAGGGCTGTAGTTCGTACGTTGCACTGAGTGCAGCCAACAGTAATAGCCTTGTTGATCAGGTCCTCATCCATCGGGAGGCCTGGTCGAGGACCGAACCGCTGGGGTGTTGATTCCCGGAATACCCTCCAGGTAGACAGACGATATTAAAAGCGCGCGAAGGACCCATATATATGGTGTTTAGCGTGGTATATAAGGTGTTATGGCAGGTGTGGACCCTTTGTATATAAGGTGTTATGGCAGGTGTGGACCCTTTGTATATAAGGTGTTATGGCAGGTGTGGACCCTTTGTATGTATGGTGTTAGGGCAGGTGTGGATCCTATGTACATAAGGTGTTATGGCAGGTGTGGACCCTTTGTATGTATGGTGTTAAGGCTGCTGTGGACCCTTTGTATGTATGGTGCTAAGGCAGCTGTGGACCCTTTGTATGTATGGTGTTAAGGCAGATGTGGACCCTTTGTATGGTGTTAAGACAGGTGTGAACCCTTTGTATGTATGGTGTTAAGGCAGGCGTGGACCCTTTGTATGTATGGTGTTAAGGCAGATGTGGACCCTTTGTATGTATGGCGTTAAGGCAGGTGTGGACCATTTGTATGTATAGTGTTAAGGCAGGTGTGGACCCTTTGAATGTATGGTGTTAAGGCAGGTGTGGACCCTTTGTATGTATGGTGTTAAGGCAGGTGTGGACCCTTTGTATGTATGGCAGTTAAGGCAGGTGTGGACCATTTGTATGTATAGTGTTAAGACAGGTGTGAACCCCTTTGTATGTATGGTGTTAAGGCTGCTGTGGACCCTGTGTATGTATGGTGCTAAGGCAGCTGTGGACACTTTGTATGTATGGTGTTAAGGCAGATGTGGACCCTTTGTATGTATGGTATTAGACAGGTGTGAACCCTTTGTATGTATGGTGTTAAGGCAGGTGTGGACCCTTTGTATGTATGATGTTAAGGCAAGTGTGGACCCTTTGTATTTATGGTGTTAAGGCAGGTGTGGACCCTTTGTATTTATGGTGTTAAGGCAGGTGTGGACCCTTTGTATTTATGGTGTTAGGGCAGGTGTGGACCATTTGTATGTATGGTGTTAAGGCTGCTGTGGACCCTTTGTATGTATGGTGTTAAGGCAGGTGTGGACCCTTTGTTTGTATGGTGTTAAGGCAGGTGTGGACCATTTGTATGTATGGTGTTAAGGCAGTGTGGACCCTTTGTATTTATGGTGTTAAGGCAGGTGTAGACCCTTTGTATTTATGGTGTTAAGGCAGGTGTGGACCCTTTGTATGTATGGTGTTAAGGCAGGTTTGTTCAAGCACCACCCGTTCTGTGATTTGTTGCAATCTTGTTATTATTATTATTATTATTATTATTATTATTATTATTATTATTATTATTATTATTATTATTATTATTATTATTATTATTATTATTATTATTGCTGCTGCGCTTGTTATCAAGGTTTCTGTTTGTTTTGTTGATGTTCATAGATTATACGTCAGGGATAAGCTTTGAGAAGTCTTTGTTAAGTGCTGGTCCGTTCAGTGGAGCCACCACCACTATGGCTGCAAGTCTGAAGTCAGCCTGTGACGTATCTAGACTGTGTCTAGGGACACGTGAAGGTGAGGTAGCAGATGATGGTCCAATAGTGGGTCATGGTGGTAGTAGGGTAGCCGTCGGTCCAATAGTGGACCATGGTGGTAGTAGGGTAGCCGTCGGTCCTATGGTGGACCATGGAGGTAGCCGTCGGTCCTATGGTGGACCATGGTGGTAGTAGGGTAGCCGTCGGTCCTATGGTGGACCATAGTGGTAGTAGGGTAGCCGTCGGTCCTATGGTGGACTATGGTGGTAGTAGGGTAGCCGTCGGTCCTATGGTGGACCATGGAAGTAGTAGGGTAGCCGTCGGTCCTATGGTGGACCATGGTGGTAGTAGGGTAGCCGTCGGTCCTATGGTGGACCATGGAGGTAGTAGGGTAGCCGTCGGTCCTATGGTGGACTATGGTGGTAGTAGGGTAGCCGTCGGTCCTATGGTGGACCATGGAAGTAGTAGGGTAGCCGTCGGTCCTATGGTGGACCATGGTGGTAGTAGGGTAGCCGTCGGTCCTATGGTGGACCATGGAAGTAGTAGGGTAGCCGTCGGTCCTATGGTGGACCATGGTGGTAGTAGGGTAGCCGTCGGTCCTATGGTGGACCATGGAAGTAGTAGGGTAGCCGTCGGTCCTATGGTGGACTATGGTGGTAGTAGGGTAGCCGTCGGTCCTATGGTGGACCATGGAAGTAGTATGGTAGCCGTCGGTCCTATGGTGGATCATGGTGGTAGTAGGGTAGCCGTCGGTCCTATGGTGGACCATGGAAGTAGTAGGGTAGCCGTCGGTCCTATGGTGGACTATGGTGGTAGTAGGGTAGCCGTCGGTCCTATGGTGGACCATGGTGGTAGTAGGGTAGCCGTCGGTCCTATGGTGGACTATGGTGGTAGTAGGGTAGCCGTCGGTCCTATGGTGGACCATGGTGGTAGTAGGGTAGCGATGAGCCAGGGTTGTAGCCACTGTGGCTTACCTGTGTTGGGCTCTGGTCAGAAATGGTGAGGCTGTTGCTGCTGTACTAGCAGCAGCTGTAGGGCGATATATTGATTAAGTAACTTACGATGCCCAGCCTGTCCGTGTCTCAGGGTTAACCCGACTCTCTTCTTTTGACTCACGGCGCACCCCCAGGGCGCACGCCCAGGGCGCACGCCCGGTCCGTGACGGCATGGCTAGTGAGAGAGGCTGAGTATAAATGGTATTTGAATTACACTACAAGTATCACTGTTGACAGCTAGGCGATGCTTACCTATGGCGTCCCAGACATACAGCTAAACTAATACAAGATAGACGGCAGACATTTCAAGCTCTGGGTTGATTTTATACAATACTTGCAAACGTTGTGCACAACAACTTAAATCATTTGAAAGTAATGCATTATAAATCATGATGGATCATGGGATTATGAGAACACAAGTAAACAATTGAGAATGAGATCGATCGATCGATTATTATTCATGTGATCTACGGAGTCTGAGAGAAATTATTTACAAAGAAAAAGGCACTTTGGTGCACACGAGTCTTTTGCTGCTAAATCTCAAAATTCGGAGAGAACTTGAACAGTAAAAAAAATTTGCTCTACAATTAACATACTATGGGGCTTATTACACACAATTAAGTACTCAATGGGCTATAGTAATCATCTATACAGGCTATTTACCTTTAACCACAACTCTGGGTGAGATTTATATATGCAGAGTTGTCATTATCTCTACGGGGTGTGGGGGGTGTCAAATTCTATTTCAACGGCTAACATGCCGTGGTTCAGGAGGATCAGTCTTAGTATTAACAAATGAAACGAGAATTCCTTATTACTTGTTGTATACGTAGAGAATAGCGAGAATCAGGCCGTTGGTTTGTCTGGTTACCAGAGGTAGATGGTACTGAGTCAGAAGGACTGTCAGAGTCTGGCTCGTTTGTCTGGGTACAAGGAGTCTCATTAACCTCATCGCATACTAATTTCATATGATCTAAGTGTGATTCTTTATGCTGACCACTGTTGACGCTCTCCTACTGTATCTCCTGTTGCTGCTGCTGCTGCGCTGTACTTCCCTGCTGTACCTACTGCTGCACTTGCATACTGGACCTCCTGCTGTTGCTGTACTTACCTGCTGCTGCACTTGGAATCCCGGGTTACTCCTGCCTCCCACCCCCAGGCTCACTGCCCATCCCCGACCACCGAGTACTCCCGGAACCACCACCCACCCCCGGGACAACCGCCCACCAACAGGCCCACCGCCCACCCCCGGGACCACCGCCCACCAACAGGCCCACCGCCCAATCCCAGGCCCTATCTCCCAGACCTCCCCACTACAGCGCTTCTGCTGGAAACTTTCCATCACGTGTTTCCAAGGAAACCTCTCACTCCTCTCCCCCACCCCACTCCCCTCTCCTTGCTCCCCACTACCAGCTCCCCCACCCCACTTCCCTCTCCTTGCTCCCCACTACCAGCTCCCCCAAAACAATATCCCCGCCCCCTTCCCAGATTCTCTCTCTCTATTGGTAGCGGACTCAGCTCACACATTGAGGTCCGTGGTTCGATTCCCGGTACGGGTGGAAACATTGGGCGTGTTTCCTTCAGACACCTGCTGTCCCTGTTCACCTAGCAGCAAGTAGGTACCTGGGTGTTAGTCGACTGGTGTGGGTGGCATCCTGGGTTCAAAATTAACCTAAATTGCCCGAAATGCTCTGCATAACCAGGGCTTTCTATTCTATATAGTATGTCACTTATGTCAGTGACGCTGTATCATGGTCGGAGAAGTGACAGATGCAGCTTATAGATAAATGCAAAGTTCTAAATATTGGACAGGACAATAACCATGCCACATATAAACTAAATAATGTAGATCTTAATACTACTGATTG
>WNWK01031650.1:0-22552 GCA_009830355.1 Cherax destructor
AGCTAATTGCTCCATATCAACCATTCCCAGCAAAGTAGAATAATCACTTAACGTAAAACCTGACTTTAAAGTCAATGTAATGTATGAATGAACGAATGAATGAATGTAAAACCTGTTATGAATAATACTTACTTAGCTAATTATTCCCACAACACTTACATTAAAATGACCACGTAAACTAACTGCAATGCAATTAATTGTTTTAAATTGTTATCTCACTCAATTAGTTGCATTGCTGCAATAAATTGCTACAATTAATTGATATGTTCAACTTATATTCAAACTTTAAAACTTAGATATGCAACTTTACTTATTTTATAAATTATCAACCATAACTTTTTATTATTTTATTATTATTATTGCTTTAATTTGTTTAATCTGATTTAATTAATTTTATAATGAAGACAAAAGTACAAAACTATGTTCAAATTTCATAGCTTAAATACTCACCTTTACTCATTGTATACTATCTACAAAAATTCTTACAATTTAGTTTTAAGTTAATTTTAAGTCTGCCCAAAATGCCCTGCATACTAGGAGCTTTTGGCATGTACACCTCATGTAATCTCAATAACCAAATGTAATTCTTTGTATCATGTCCAAATAAAAATTATTATTATTATTATTAATATTATTATCATCGTCTTGCCGGAAGAATAATCTACCGAGCAGGACCACGAGATCCGTCGAAGAATAGCGACAAGAATGTTGTTTCTTCTCCACTGTAAGTACTCTTATTGTCTTAGCAACCGTCTGGCCAGTAGGTATGTTGGGATAATGTGGGTCTACGGTGGGAATGATAATGACGGGATCTTCCAGTGAACAGCAATAGCACGGATAAAGGGTGAGTTATATTAAGTTGTACTCTTTCCTCCTTCTCCCCAATCAGTCAGATATTAACCCATACAGTCCACAAAATTTAACAATACCGTAACCATTAGTGTTACTCATTCTTAATAAACTGGTCAAGGATAGATGTGGATTTAGAGTGAGAATATCGGAGGGTCCCCTTAAATGTGACCAGGAGTGGGGCAAGTTTTCTCACACGCCTCAACGGGGGTAACCGCGGTAAAATTATACTAGTCGGTCCACTCCCCGGGAGATTATTTTGTTGTAAGTGGCGGTGAACCCCAGACAGGTAATCTCTTAATTCCCCGCACTAAGTAAATACAGTAGTATAATCTCAGTAGCCTTGATACTACTAAGTAAATACAGTAGTATAATCTCAGTAGCCTTGATACTACTAAGTAAATACAGTAGTGGGGTATCAGTAGCCTTGATACTAAGTAAATACAGTAGTATACCATCAGTAGCCTTGATACTACTAAGTAAATACAGTAGTATACCATCAGTAGCCTTGATACTAAGTAAATACAGTAGTATACCATCAGTAGCCTTGATACTAAGTAAATACAGTAGTATACCATCAGTAGCCTTGATACTACTGTGGTAGTAGTTACAGTTGTGTACTATCAGTACCAATACTGTCTATTAGTAAATAGGATAATCTTAAAGATAAATGAGATTTCTTATAAATATTTATTTCCTAGTTTATTGTAGTACCACAAAGTGGTTATTACTAAGAACTTCCCCAGTGCAGTGATAGAATATATTAAATATAGGAGAACTAGAACCATCGCTGTGTACTCATAGATGAGTACAACCATACACTCCACACATCCTGAATGACCTCATAAGTATTGAGCTCATTAAACAGTATTACAGGAGGGCCAAGCATATACAGCAGGACCCCACATGTACAGCAGGTCCTCACATGTACAGCAGGACCCCACATGTACAGCAGGGTCCCACATGTACAGCAGGGCCCCACATGTACAGCAGGGTCCTGCATGTACAGCAGGGCCCTGCATATGCAGCAAGGCCCTTCATGTACAGCAGGGTCCTGCATGTACCTCAGGGTCCTGCATATACAGCAGGGCCCTGCATATACACCAGGGCCCCACATATACACCAGGGTCCTGTATACAAAACACCTTCTTTTTGGTGTTCCACATTTTTGTTAGCTTCAAATTGACAGCAATTGTCACCTGCGGCTGGAAAAATGGCTCAATTGAAAGCCAAAGAAAATGTGGAACACTGAAAAGAAGGTGCCATATATGCAGGGCCCTGCTATATATGTGGGTCCCTGCTGTATATGTTTGGCCCTGCTGCATATGTGGGGCCTTGCTGTGTTATCATTCACATAAATCATTATCATTCGGCACTGATTACAAACATTATTGTTTGTATGTTTTTGTATTATACCTGCAAGGATGGCAATATATTTACAAGTATCTCTCGTTTTATGTTGCAAATGTGTTTATGATGCAGATGTGTTTTATGTTGCAAATGTGTTTATGTTGCAGATGTGTTTTATGTTGCAAATGTGTCTCAGAATCTTGGTAGATACATTAAGCTCAATCAGTCGTAAAAACCTAATTACACATAGTAGTATGAATATTCATTGTTTTGTGAACCTCATTAATCATAGCAACTGTATTGCATTTACATAATTAAGCCTTTAATTGTGTCCGACATACCAGTATACATCTCTTTTGTTGATTAGTGATCGTTTTTTTTTTCATCAAATTCAACACAATATAAAATTGTAAGTTTTATCAGATTTTGCTCATTTTGGTCTTATTTGGTTCAGAAAGGCAAACTCTTCTCTAATTGTAAGAAAAAATAGTTTTTTAATTTTTCAAAATCTTCCCATGGTTAATGGATTAACAAAAATAGGACAGCACATAATAGTGAACGAACATAAAGTGAGGAAGAACCCTGTAATAGTGAACCAACAATTTGCCAATATTCATTTACCATTAACATTGTAAACTTCACTCTGGTGTCTTTATCAACACTTGCTAGGTCGGACTTAAATTAAGTCATAATAAACAACTGTCAGTGAATAAACAGAAGAGCGGACGAGAGGCTTGAACTGTGGTCTGTAAATTGACAGTTACAGTTGGTGCCTCTGACAGAATATAATACAGTATTAGTTCTGATTAAATAACAAAAAAGGCACAATACCGTGACTGGAACAATACACACACAACCCGCACATATAAAAGAGAGGAGCTTACGACGACGTTTCGGCCCGACTTGGACCATTTACAAAGTCACACTAACACACAGAGACAGAGGAAGGGTATTACTACTACCTTTACTACTACCACTACTACCACTACTCCTACATTTCCCCACTCTCTTGTACCCTCCCCTGTCTGCCTGCCTATTAATACCCTTCCTCTGTCTCTGTGTGTTAGTGTGACTTTGTAAATGGTCCAAGTCGGGCCGAAACGTCGTCGTAAGCTCCTCTCTTTTATATGTGCGGGTTGTGTGTGTTTAGTTCTGATTCCTCTGTATTAGAGTCCCAGGCAGCGGGGACGTCAGGTCACCGGAGCGTCAGTTTCCAGACTCTAGTTTGTGCCTCTCGTCCGTCCTTCTCTTCACAGTACATCTTCAGGTTACGAACACGTTGGGGACCTCCTGTATTGTGTATAATAATGATATTATACACAATAATGATATAACAATGATATTATACATTATACAGAAGATTCTTAATGTGTTTGTAAGTTGAGAACTAAACTGTATACATTTGCTAGGATGTTAAGGCAGACAATACTGTGTTTCTCATAGCTAAATAGGAAGCTCTATGCAGTGCATAATTTCTACGTGCATATATCATCAAAATAACAATGGTAGTCAGCACTTTCAACACATTAAACTTCCAGAACTGTGACAATACACAAACATTTCAAATTACAGTAACCAGCTTTCATTAATATTTTAAATGAGTACATATATACGTATATATATATCAACACAGACAATACTACAGCTACATAGTAGCTATGTATGTAATAAAATAATATATCCAAGAAGCTGCATATAATAAATGAATATATCAAAAAACTGCATAGATTATTACTCTGAGAAATTTGACATTTTTCAACGAGAATAAAAAAATTTTATCGTAAATTTCTAAGTTTTTCAAATTGAATTTTAAGTTGAGAAAGATGTATAATATGCATTTTCTTACATAACAGTGTGACGATTGATACTGTTTATACTAGACTGGAAACTGGTTTTTGTGGACAGTTGACAAAAATACACGAGCATCAATATTGCAACAAATACTGTCACATTATTAACCTAAACCAGGGCTTCTTAACCTTGTTATGATAACCGACCCCAGTGGATTGCTCAATACAGCAAGGCCCCATATATACAACAGGGTCTTGTATATACAACAGGGCCCCATATATACAACAGGGCCCCATATATACAACAGGCCCATATACAACAGGGCCCCATATATACAACAGGGGCCCACATATACAACAGGGCCCCACATATACAACAGGGCCCCACATATACAACAGGGCCCTGCATATACAACAGAGCCCCACATATACAACAGAGCCCCACATATTCAACAGGGCCCTGTATATACAACAGGGCCCCGCATGTACAACAGGGCCCCGCAGGGCCTCACATTTGCAGTGCCTATTTTCGGTGTTCCACATTTTCGTTGGCTTTCAATTGAGTCGTTGTTCCAGCCACCGGAGACTATTGCTGGCAGGTGGAACATAATGAATAATGGTTCAATCTGAAGCCAACAAAAATGTGGAACACTAAAAATAGGCACTGTATATGTGGGGCCCTACTGTATATGCAGGGACCCTGCTGAATGTGCCCATACCTCCTTCACCAGACTGTGGAAATCATATGGAAAAAGACATGTACAGTTCAGGATATTTATTAAAGGAAACGTTTTGGCAGGCGTGTCTTCAGTGCTGAGAAGCCATTCGTGGTAAAATTTTAACTATAATAAATGTGCTGAACTGTACATAAATGACTTTTTCCACATCTTGTCGGTATCACTATTGTTCTGTAGAAATATTCAAGGACCCCAATGGAAATAAGTCACTCTGTCTGACTTTTTTGGGTTATCCTGGAGGGTTCTCTACACATATGCTGCTACCTGGAGTCTACCTGGAGAGAATTCCAGGGGTCAATGCCCCCGCAGCCCAGTCTGTGACCAGGCCTCCTGTTGGACCAGAGCCTGATCAACCAGGCTGTTACTGCTGGCCGCACGCAGTCCAACGTACGAACCACAGCCTGGCTGGTCAGGTACCAACTTGAGGTGCCTGTCCAGTGCCTGCTTGAAGACAGCCAGGGGCTTGTTGGTAATCCCCCTGATGTATGCTGGGAGGCAGTTGAACAATCTTGGGCCCCTGACTATGCTATGTGTGTACCTGAATAAACTTAGTAATTAGGTACCAGAATGACTTCAAAAGATGTCAATATCCTGGTTCATCAGCAGTGCTATTAGGTACCAGAATGACCTGAGAAGATGTCAGTATCTAGGTTTTACTTAACATATGGACAGCAACACAATAGCTGATAGTTTATTCTGATCTAACAACTTTTTTTAAACTTGTTCAGAAATTGAGTCCAATACCCCCATTAATTACTTCCAATACCCCCATTACGTATTTGCTTCCAATGCCCCCATTATTTGCTTCCAATACCCCCATTATTTGCTTCACATACCCCCATTATTTGCTTCCCATACCCCCATTATTTGCTTCCCATACCCCCATTATTTGCTTCCAATGCCCCCATTAATTGCTTCCAATACCCCCATTATTTGCTTCCAATACCCCCATTATTTGCTTCCAATACCCCCATTATTTGCTTCCAATACCCCCATTATTTGCTTCCAATACCCCCATTATTTGCTTCCAATACCCCCATTATTTGCTTCCAATACCCCCATTATTTGCTTCCAATACCCCATTATTTGCTTCCAATACCCCATTATTTGCTTCAATACCCCATTATTTGCTTCCAATACCCCCATTATTTGCTTCCAATACCCCATTATTTGCTTCCAATACCCCCATTATTTGCTTCCAATACCCCATTATTTGCTTCCAATACCCCCATTATTTGCTTCCAATACCCCCATTATTTGCTTCCAATACCCCATTATTTGCTTCCAATACCCCCATTATTTGCTTCCAATACCCCCATTATTTGCTTCCAATACCCCCATTATTTGCTTCCAATACCCCCATTATTTGCTTCCAATACCCCCATTATTTGCTTCCAATACCCCATTATTTGCTTCCAATACCCCATTATTTGCTTCCAATGCCCCATTATTTGCTTCAATACCCCATTATTTGCTTCCAATACCCCCATTATTTGCTTCCAATACCCCCATTATTTGCTTCCCATACCCCCAAGGAGTACAGATGCCCATGGTTAAGAAACCCCTGGCCTAGACAATCAGTGAAGTCACTCAGGAGAGTTCCAGCACAGACAAGTTACGTCCTGGTGTTCTCAACTTACAAACAATCTGGATCTGAATGGCAGCAAACAATAGTCTATAAAAGACACTTTGATGAACAAACTTTTAGTGGTGCAGCTGTTCAATTTATGTAAAGCTTTATTAAGTCATGATTTAATAAAGCTCTATGGAAGAAATTTCAATAAAATGTATGATTGCAAATATGTAAAAATACCACAGTGGAAATAAGAAATAAAACCTGAGCACTTTCGTGTGTTCACACACACAAGCATTTACATATGTGTTCACACACACGTGTGCTCACACGTGTGTAAGCACGTGAAAACACTCGGGTTTTATTTCCTATTTTCACTGGTATTTTTCACATATACGTATATGTAGCTCTATACAGATCAAAACAATGTGTCAATAAAGGCTTGTTCTGAAAAGTGCATTTTTTATTTAGTACAAATGAACTTTATTATGGAAAACAGAGTACAAAAACATGGTTTTATGTTACATATTTTTGTGCAGTATGTCAAGAGTTGAACGAAACTGTTTAATTTGCAAAATGCCCTTTTTGTAAGTGAGGATCTTTGTAAGTTGTCATTTATAAGTTCAAAAACTTCCATTAATATCACTCCAGCAAGCATAGGTCTCTGGTGTATGACTGGCCATCAGTTCGCTCACAATACGTACATCAATTCCACCCTAAAGGTTAAGTCTGACCATTTTTAACATATATGTTAAGTTTGCACAATGAAGGGGGGAGCCGAGCACTACACACAGACCTATCAACATAATCCATCCAAATTACCTATTACACGGCATAGGGAAAAAAAGGTGACTATGTAAAACTTAATACAGTGGCACCTCGGGATATGAACATCTCAAAACTCGAACAATTATGTAAGTGTATTTATGTAAGTGTTTTTGTAAGTGTATTTTGGGAGTCTGAAACGGATTAATTTACATTATTCCTTATGGGAACAAATTCGTTCGGTATCGGCACTCGGACAGCCTTCTGGAATGAATTAAGTTCGTATCCCGAGGTACCACTGTACTATACATAAACAATATTTTTTTAAATCATATTTTTTTGCAGTAATTGTATGCAGTTAGTGTTGAAGGGGTAGAAATGTAGGAGGCATCTGCACCTGGAGTATTGTATATGCTCAGACACACTAAGGCTACAGTGGTGATTTAATGTTGAAATATATACGTGTTGCTTTATAACATTAAATAACAAGCCTTAATCACAAAGCGTGCTGATACCTGGAGTATACCTGGTGGGTGTTCTGGGAGTCAAGGCCCGGTCCATGACCAGGCCTGGTGGTGGATCAGGACCTGATCAACCAGGTTGTTACTGCTGGCTGCACATAAACCAACATATGAACCACAGTCTGGTTAATCAGGTACTTACATTAGGTGCTCAGGATTTAGTATTGTGACGGTGTCACATGATCAAGGCAGTAGTTGTAAAACCCACAAAAACTCAATGAGTTATTGTACCATTGTATACAACAATATACAAACATTTTTCATGGTACCACTACAAGGCTTGGTGGACCATTGCAACACCATCTGACATATTTTTCCATAGTAATACATGAAATAATCGCGAACAAGCGACACAAGATGCAAAACAACCACAGATGTTGAATGATAGCTCTAGGCCTTTTATGTTGCAATCAACACATCATCAGGAGCTTGCAATGTTGCAGAAATGAATATTAACCCTTTGACTGTTTCGGTCATATATATACGTCTTACGAGCCACTGTTTTGGACGTATCTTTTTTTTTATTAACACATCGGCCGATTCCCACCAAGGCAGGGTGGCCCGAAAAAGAAAAACTTTCATCATCATTCACTCCATCACTGTCTTGCCAGAGGGGTGCTTTACACTACAGTTATAAAACTGCAACATTAACACCCCTCCTTCAGAGTGCAGACACTGTACTTCCCATCTCCAGGACTCAAGTCCTAAATTCTAGCGGCCTCAAATCAAGCAGGAGAAAGCTGGTAGGCCTACATGTGAGAGAATGGGTCTGTGTGGTCAGTGTGCGCAGTATAAAAAAAATTGGGCAGCCAGTGGTGCATTGTGGGAACGCCATTTCAGTAGTCCTTGTTCAGCATGCCTAGCGGTAAGAATTATCTGACTCCTTGGCACATCTGGGACTGTTCTCTTCCTCAATCATAGCTCTAACACAGATGGAAGTGTCTCTGAAGATAAATTTCATGGTTTTGAGGAGTTTGTGACCGAAAGAAATACCCAGGATACCAGAAGGAAGGAAGGAAGAAAGAAAGAAAGTAAGGAAGGAAGGAATAGATGAGAGGAAGGAAGGAAGGAAAGAAGAGATAAGAGGAAGGAAGGAAGGAAAGAAGAGATGAGAGGAAGGAAGGAAAGAAGAAGGAAGGAGGAAAGGAAGAAGGAAGGAATTAAGAAAGAAAGATTATTATAATCAAAAGAAGCGCTAAACCACAAGAGTTATACAGCGTAAGAAAGAAAGAAAGAGAGAAAGAAAGGAAGGAAGAGATGAGAGGAAGGAAGGAACAAAAGAAGTAAGAAAGGAAGGAAGAAATAAAGGAAGGAATGAAGGAAGAAAGGAAGGCAGGAAGGAAGAGATGAGAGGAAGGAAGGAAGGAAATATGTAAGAAAGGAAGGCATAAAGAAAGGAAGGAATGAAGGAAGAAAGGAAGCTAGGAAGGTAGGTATGAAGGAAAGGATGGAGGTTGTGGGCAAGAAGACATGGGTCCCCTTTTGTGTTGACAGGTTGACAGGCAGTGTGGGGGTGGTGAGTAATGGTATAATATGTCATTTTGACAGCTGCCTTACCCTGACTCAGCAAATTTAGATGTCCACACACACACACACATACACATAGCTTGGAGCTTTGAAGTGCTAATTGCAGTTGATGGAAAGTGTCCAGTCATTATATATGTGTATATATATTATAGAACAATAGTAATAAACAATTTTTTTTATTGTTGGTTGGTGTAAACAAGTTTTGTAAACAATATAATGATACTAATGTTTGTGCAATTATTGTGTTGCATACAACGAGTGTATATACAGTATATACATTGCACCTTACTTTGGTCTCACAGGCCACATAGGTTACGTAAACAAATAAAATAGTGAAAAAACAAGAAACCTACGAAAGGAAGTAAACCAAAGTTTACCGGGTGAGCGACATTCGCCGCTGTTGCCATACGCGGCTCATTTTTTGCCAACTTTACCGCTCTATATCTCGGTAAGTACTGATCGCAAAAAAAAAATTTTAGGATTTAAACAATCAGAAAAATAATCTTAACATTTTGATAAGAAAAAATAATTTTTTTTTTTTTTCGAATATTTTGCGACAACAGGAGAGCACTCAGGATTGGGGCTTGCGACAGTCAAAGGGTTAAGTCCCGGTGGATCCGTTCAAGGGAACAATGCTAGCTCATTCAAGCTAGAATAGTTCCACTGAATGAAACTATCTGAACTTGCTACTCATCTCTGCAACATTGCAAGCTCCTGATGATGTGTTGATTGCAACATAAAAAGCCTAGAGCTATCATTCAACATCTGTGGTTGTTTTGCATAGTAATACAATACATAGTAATTGACTAGGACACTTATAGTCAAACTTTGATTATTGAAACTAACATACTTGAAAAATTAATAACGTATATAAACTTTATTACCTTAAATCTTCATTTAAATAAACCATGGAATGGGAGGGGTTACAACCCATGGCAAGTGAATCGTAAAACTCCAGGTTCAAAACCTCACTGGTTCCATGGTTTGTTTACTGTTGTCTTATTAAAATTTTGTGAGTCACTTTAATCTTCATTTTTTAGCTATTATTATATTGATTGCGAAGTGCTAAACCTGTACGTTATACAGTGCCTGGGGTATGGTAGGTAACTATGTTTGATCCAAAGATGGAGAGGATTGCTTCAATCTCTCAGAACATATGCCCTTCATGGATATCAAGGCATTCTTCATGAGAGATGACTTCACCTATACACCAATTACTATAAAAGTACAATAATATACACTAAACGCACTACCCCATGACTACACAGAAGGGTGGACGAGGCACTCGAACCTTGGTCGGTAAATTGAGAGTCCACCTCTCAACCATTCTAGCATATACTTACTAATATGTTGGTTATAATGATGACCGGTGAGCCAGTGGAAGGCCTCGGTCAGATGACCAAAAGCTCCAATGGCGGGTCATCATCTGACTAAGACCTGCATCAGGAAACATTTGTCCTGTTTCCTGACAAGCCTTATCTAACCTAACCATTCCGGCTATATGGGACTAATAGGAAAGAATCGGAACTAATACCGTACAGTAAGTCCTTGACTTGTAAACATATTCAGACTCTTCTGTACTGTGTATAATATCATTATTATACATAATTCAGGAGGTCCCCAATGTGTCCGTAAGTCAAGGACTTACTACATTATATTCCATCAGAGTCACCATCTTTCTTCTTTCTTTCAACACGTCGGCCGCTTCCCACCGAGGCAGGGTGACCCAAAAGGAAAAACAAAAGTTTCTCCTTTTACACTCAGTAACATATACAGGAGAAGGGGTTACTAGCCCCTTGCTCCCAGCATTTTAGTCGCCTCTTACGACACGCATGGCTTACGGAGGAAGAATTCTGTTCCACTTCCCCATGGAGTCACCATCTGTAACTGTCAATTTACAGACCACAGTTCGGGCCTCTCGTCCACTCTTCTGTTTCTTGATTGACAATTATTACAAGTTAATCTGAATTCACACTATCCTATAATATAATGTGATATATAAACTAATATTGTAGTTCAGCGATTCAAAATTATCAACGTAAAAAAACAAGTGTTCCGAAATATTTAAAAAATACAGTGGTCCCCTGCCTAACGAGCAAAATTCATTCCAGAAGCCTGCTCAAGTGCCATTACCGAACGAATTTACTTCCTTAAGAAATAATGTCACGTAGGTTAGTCTATTTCAGACCCCCAAAAATATACTTCCACAAGCACTTACAATATTATACATACATAATTGTACAATTTCCGGGGTGCTTGTTAGGCGGGGGTCCACTGTATTGAAAAATGTGCTAAAATGATATTTTGTTGCCTTTTTCGACAATTCAGCGAAGTTTCAAGATTTTATGACAAACCTCAATTTTGAGTTAAAATATGTATGTATGTTACTTGAAGAAATGTTTTATGGAATGAAATATGGTGTCCATAATTAACAAATTGTTAAATATAATGAATTCCATTCATGAACAAATCTACGATGTGTTGTAGAACTTTCATTGTTACAATGTTTCACTCTGATAAAGTTCTATGTAGATCTTGTCATTATGTGATAAAGCTCTATGTAGAGCTTGTCATTATAACCCAATAAAGCTCTATAATGCAGAACTTTGTCCCTCTGAGATTTTATTCATCATTGTAAACCAAATCTATTTTTACATATATTTTTTATTCTGTTCAGTAATTACAAACTCACTTTTATTATTATTATTATTAATTCTATGTAAACTTTATAATAAAAACCTCAGTATTGATATAAGTTGTATCATCTGTTCAGAGTTTTTTCTTTTTTTCATAGATTAATGGTGAGTGACTTTGCCTTTATCTCCATCTTTGTTTCATCTCCAAAGTAATTGCTGCCGCACCATCGTAAAGCTGAAATGTTGTAAGTCAAACCATCGTAAGTCAAGGACCGCCTGTAATGAGGTTTGATTCAAGAAAAAAAGACAATATCTCCAATTCTTTGAGGTCAGAGGCTTCATGGGCATCAATCTAACCCACTTTGAAGATTGCGTATATGGAACAATACTCCTGAATATGAAAAATGCTGTTGGAGTGAGAGCAAAGTACAGTGGACCCCCGAGTTTCGTAAACCCCGGAAATCGTACATTTATGTAAGTATAATATTGTAAGTGCTTGTGGAAAAGTATTTTTGGGGGTCTGAAATAGACTAACCTACATGACATTTTTTCTTAAGGGGGTAAATTCGTTCGGTAATGACACTTGAGCAGACTTCAGGAGTGAAGTTTTTACGAAACTCGGGGGTCCACTGTAACATGAAGGGAGTTAGGGAAACTGGTTAGCTGGACTTGAGTCCTAGAGGTGGGAAGTACAGTGCCTGCACTCTGGAGGTGGGAAGTACAGTGCCTGCACTCTGAAGGTGGGAAGTACAGTGCCTGCACTCTGAAGGTGGTAAGTACAGTGCCTGCACTCTGAAGGTGGGAAGTACAGTGCCTGTACTCTGAAGGAGGGAAGTACAGTGCCTGCACTCTCAAGTGGGAAGTACAATGCCTGCACTCTGAAGGAGGGAAGTACAGTGCCTGTACTCTGAAGGAGGGAAGTACAGTGCCTGTACTCTGAAGGAAGGTTTGAGATATGTTGCAGTTTTTTAATTGTAACTATTGGCATGCCTCTGGCAAGACAGTGATGGAGTGAGTGATGATGAAAATGTTTCTTCTTTTTCAGATCACCTGCCTTGGTGGGAAACAGCTGATGTGTTAAAAATAAATAAAAAATGAGGTACAGTAACCAGAGTAGAGGAAGAATGGTGATGGATGTGTTAAGAGAGTAACAACACTGGAATGACCCACTTCACATGACTGGCTGTTTACAAACTGCTTCATGGGGCACAGAGCTATAAACCTACACTATATACACCAAGATGTGTGTATTTCACTCCATGGGGAAGTAGACAAGAATCTTTCCTCCGTAAATCATGCGTGTCGTAAGAGGCGACTAAAATGCCGGGAGCAAATTGTAATCACACATTGTAAACATTGCAAAGAAATAAAAAAAAATCTTTAAATCTTTGGTGGAAGAGCCAGTATGTCAAAAACAAAACAAATGTGTATTTCACACAGTATGTCAAACACAAAACAAATGTGTATTCCAACAGGAGGCCTGGTCACAGACCGGGCCGCGGGGGCGTTGACCCCTGGAATTATCTCCAGGTATGTTCAGCTTATTTTAACCCTCATGGTTTAACTGCATGACAGGTGTGATGATATTAGAAGCATGCAGCACCAGTATTAGTCTGCCAGAAATGCACAGCATGTTAGTGGCTTTGTTTTATGCTTAACAATATTTTATTACATGTAAAATACATTACTGTTTACTGTGGAAAGAAATTGTTTTGTTTGTTCAGTGGTTAGGCATTCCACTAGCTTATCCAAGGCAAACCATGAAACGGGTGGGATTTGAGCCCATAGCGAGTGAGCACTACAATTCCAGGCTGTTCCATGGCTTGTTTACATATATAAAGTCTTATTAACAGACACCAACACATCTTTACTAAAGGTAGAACATCTTCCACAAGACCTGTGGATATAGGCATCCCACAGGGAAATGTCTCTGGCCCTCTTCTTTTCCACTGATAATCAGCAATCTTCCAAATGCATCGCAGCAGCTTAGTGTTCTCTTTACCATTTAATATCTTCATATTGTAATTATAACATTATAATATCATCATATTGTAACTTGAAATCAAATTTATAATTAGAATAAACTCAATCAATTTCCCTAATATTATATACATAGTCTATAAGTCATTAGATTATGCTGCCCCTAATGCCATGGCTTGTCAGTGGCTCTCCTTGCACTTCAGTTTATAATTGTAACTACCAATATCTATGTAAAAATGCAATGAAAAAAAATTTACTTTACTTTACCAACAACACAATTTGTCATCTCCCATCCCTAATCTCTTGTTGTTATGACTTCATCTATCCCGGGCAGCTCCCACACCCCATTCAACCAAAGGATCACTAAATAGTGAATCATAAAAGATACTGATATCCTTACAAGGCTTCTTTCTTTCAATGAACCTGTTGTATCCCACCGAGGCAGGGTGGCCCAAAAAGATAAACAAAAGTTTCTCTTTTTAACTTTGGTAATGTATACAGGAGAAGGGGTTACTAGCCCCTTAATCCCGGCATTTTAGTTACCTCTTACGACACACATGGCTCACGGAGGAAGAATTCTGTTCCACTTCCCCATGGAGATAAGAGGAAATAAACAAGAACAAGAACTAGTAAGAAAATAGTAGAAAACCCAAAGGGGTGTGTATATATAGGCTTGTACATGCAAGTGTAGTGTGACCTGAAATTTTGGATGTTTATGAGACAGAAAAAAGACACCAGCAATCCTACCATCATGTAAAACAATTACATCCTTACAAGTATCCTAAAGAAAAAAATTTAATACATCCAATACTTTTCAAGTACTATATTTGTTCCAATAATCAAGGTTTGACTGTACCACAAAACTATGGAACATACAGTAACAAGATATTTCTTATATATATAAACCTTAACATTTTTATAACAATATATATTATACTTTTATCTTCATAAATCATTTCATTATTTATAAAATATATGCATGTATATTATGCAAGTTTTTAAATACACATACACATTCATTTATATATACAGTATGTATGTATGCATATGTATAGATTTATTTTCACATGTGTAACATAATGACACAGTTATAGTTAAAGACCAGAGCCACGATATTGTCTCTTAATCTTCAGTGTTGGGTTGGCTAGAACTATTAATAGTTTTCAGTGGTTGTAGTCTACAATTATCCTAGGATCCCATTCCTACAGTGGTTGTAGTCTATATTTACTCTAGGATCCCATTCCTACAGTGATTGTAGTACATATTTACTCTAGGATCCCATTCCTACAGTGGTTGTAGCCTATATTTACTCTAGGATCCCATTCCTACAGTGGTTGTAGTACATAATTACTTTAGGATTCCATTCCTACAGTGGCTGTAGCAAATATTTACTCTGGAATTCTATTTCTACAGTGATTGTAGAACATATTTACTCTGGGAGCCTATGACTACAGTGGCTGTAGAACATTTACTCTTACACTTATCTTCTTTTAGATTCTGTTACAGTAGTCTGCTACTATTTGTAAAGAAATAGTCTTTCATTTTTTCTATTCTGATGGATTCTCAGTTGATGACTGTGGCTTCTTGTTCACCCTACAGATATCACTACAAAATCTTTCCTATTTTCTCAAATTCTTTCATTTTGCCGTCACATAAATATTGTTTTCACATCGATTAATGTGGGTATTTTTGTAATTTGTATTTCTTAACTCTTAGGGTAAGACTGAATGTTGTGTGCGTATTGTAGTCACTGGGCGGAGATTGAGTCGCCATATGGCATTAGTACATATTTTAATAATAATAATTATAATAATAATAATAATAAAAGCTGTTTTGTATCATATCTGGAGTATGCCTGGAGGGTGTTTCGAGGGTCAGCGGCCCCCGTGGCCCAGTCCATAACCAGGCCTGGTGGTGGATCAGGGCCTGATCAACCAGGCTGTTACTGCTGGGTGCACGTAAACCAACATATGAACCACAGTCTGGTTAATCAGGTACTGACTTGATACATCTCCAGCTTCCTCTATCTTAAGAAGTTTTATTTTTTACCTACAAAATATGGCGCTCCTTGACTTACAATGGAGTTACATTCCAACAAACCCATCATAAGTTTAATATATGATAAATAAATAAATAACTACTGTCACTGAATAAATAAATAAATAAACAATTACTGTAACTAACTAAATATCAGTATTGAAGAGTAAATAAATGACTACAAGTTAGGGACTTCCATGTATGTTGTAAGAGACGACTAAAATGCCGGAAGCAAGGGGCTAGTAACCCCTTCTGTATATATTACTAAATTTAAAAGGAGAAACTTTCGTTTTTCCTTTTGGGCCACCCCGCCTTGGAGGGATACGGCTGGTGCATTGAAAGAAGTTAGGGACTTACTGCCTTCGTGCTGGGTAATTATATTTAGTTTCATCTCCAAAGTATATAATTGCTTTTGCACCATTGTAAAGTCAAAATATCATAAGTCGAACCACTGTAAGTCGAGGACCACCTATACTCCAGATCATTCATCATGAGTGATGGAGGCTTATCCTCCATGCATCATACTGTATGAGGTTTAGTCTGTCAGGTATCCAAAGACTATCTTAAAGTTAGCCTGAATAAGCTGTGTTCCTTGCTACTGTGTGTGGCTGATTTAGTGGTGAAAATGTTTAATTCCCCCCAAGGTTTTCTCTGTTCCACATTGTCAATATTTTCTCACGGTAAGTATTCATACAGCCTGTTTTGCCTTTCTTACTTAATGTGATATTTATCAGTGTTATATTCCCTCATCCATTCCTTACTCAAACTCTATTTGCTCCAGATGGTATTTACCACAATTCTGATTAATTTTTTTTTTGTGTTCTCATAAAAAAGATGTTCATTATAATTAGACTGTGGGAGCTTAAATAATAATGGAAATAGATGATAGATGCTTAGTTCTATTTTGGATTAAAAAAAAAGTGTGATATTATTAGCATAAATAATAGAATGTGTGTTAGTAACTCTATTGATCTAACTGCCTTGCTCTCACGAACATTCTAAAATTATTTATTTTTTCGGTATTTCATTTTTCATATTGATTTTTCAGGTTTCCAGCACACAGTATATACAAGAGTTCCATTTATTTACATTTTCTGAGAATATACACATGGGCAGCCAGACCATGGGTTCAAATCCCAGTCAGGCCACCAATTTTTTACATTCATTCATTGCAAATTTTCAACACACATCTATGTAAAGCAACTGTGTGTGTTTGTATATATACAATAAATTTTTGTCTATTTAATATTTAACATGTGTTATCTGTAGATACAGTAGTCACTGTATATAATTTTCTTACAGGTAAATTAAGTGAAAACTGAACACATACAGTACTAGTAACGGAGACGGTGAACAAGACAGTACATACATCTTTACAAAACATGGGCCAAAACAACAGGAATGAATTGCCTTTACTTAAGATGGTAAGATATTACAACAGTTGTCTCCTCAAATAAAAGTCACAATATTGGCTGGAATAATTCACATGTAATGGAGAACAGTGTAGAGCAGACGCTAGTGACGATGAACTCAAGTTGTAATGAACAACTATCAATGATTGAACAGAATGGTGGACGGGGAGGTGAACCACAGCCGGCAGATTGACAGTCCGACGCTCTACTGACAATGTTTAGCTCTTTCTGGAGCTTTATAAAGTTAAAATGATAAAGCTCCTAGTGTTGTCCATCATTCCTTCAACTCATGTACCTAGCCTCATTATTATTATTGTTATTATTATTACAGTCAAAACTAAGTGCTAAACCCACAAGGGACATGCAGTGTGCCTAGCTTCATCCTTTACAGTGGACCCCCGGTGTTCGTAATGCTCCAAACTCGAACAATTATGTAAGTGTATTTTTGTAAGTGCTTTTGTAAGTGTATTTTTGGGGGTCTAAAAGGACTAATCTAATTTACATTATTCCTTATGGGAAAAAATTTGTTTGGTAACGGCACTTGAACAGCATTCTGGAATGAATTAATTACGAAAACCGGAGGTCCACTGTATATATCATCAATTAGGCTCAGTAATAACCCCACGTAAAGACAAACTCGGAAGATTAATTGATCTGTATATTTTGACCCCCTTCTGAGGTCCTCTTCAGCAGATCTGCTGAAAGGGACAATAAACAGGGTTGAAATATACAGATGAATCAATCTTCTGAGTTTCTGACTCCAAGAGGATTATTAGTGAACAATGACAAGTCTTCAATACACTTCAGTTATTAATCATCAATTATATTTTTTGAATTACAAAATACCTCCAATATTTTAAAAGCTATGTATTCGTTTTCAAAGGCAATTTTAATCATAATTTAGATTAAAGGCTGCCCAAAATGCTATGCATATAAAGGGGCTTTTTATAAAAGCCCCTTTTTATGCATTGAATAATATAGTGTACTCCACTTTATAGAAATAGTTTTTGTGTTGTTTGAAGTATTATGCAGCGCTGTATGACCCTGGTGGGTTTAGTGTTTAGTTTTGATTATAATAATTGAAGTATTGCCACATTAAGAGTTTGTGTTGCACCAGTCTTGTACATTAGTGTGAGCAGTGAGTCTGTGTTGCCACGCCATGGGTCACTGGAGGCAGCAAGGTGAGCCTGTGTTGCCACACCATGGGTCACTGGAGGCAGCAAGGTGAGCCTGTGTTGCCACACCATGGGTCACTGGAGGCAGCAAGGTGAGCCTGTGCTGCCAAGTCATGGGTCACTGGAGGCAGCAAGGTGAGCCTGTGCTGCCAAGTCATGGGTCACTGGAGGCAGCACGGTGAGCCTGTGTTCCCATGTCATGGGTCACTGGAGGCAGCAAGGTGAGCCTGTGTTCCCATGTCATGGGTCAATGGAGGCAGCAAGGTGAACTTGTGTTCCCACCTGCCTTGGTGGAAGACAACCGCTTGGTTAAAAAGAAAAATTCACTCAAACTTTTGAGGGGAAACTTTAGACGAAATTTTGGCCAGTCCTGGACCATTATTAAGTCCCAAGTCGCGACTCATTAATGGTCCACAACCAATTGACATGTCCAATATTGCCTCTTACAATGTATGGGTTAGTTTTAGGTCATCTTGTAACTGGTGTCAAACTTTAAGTTGGTGCTAAAAAATCCAAGTATCAAAGTTTTTAACTTGGCTCAAACAAAAATTAGGCTTTCTGAAATTGTGATAGGCTTAGTTGTGTTACACTCTTTGGTTTGCCTCTTATGAGTTACCTGTGATATACCTTTGATGAGTTGCAGGAGTTTTCCTACTCTCGGAGCCCAGCCATGGACCAGGCTGGTGTTAGCTTGATCAACCAGGCTGTTGCTGCTGGTGGCCTGCTGCCCCACATATCCATCACAGCCTGGATGATCTGACACCAACTCAGTACACCCTTTACACATTTCCAGCTGCGCCTTCATCATCACAGTATAACATATACTGTATATGACACTCCACATACATCACAGATGTGAAAACATGACTTTTGAGCAGATTTTGAGTTTTCAGATATTTTCTGAGGTACTGTATTGGGGCATTAGTCAACACGCACACACAATGGGAGAGAAAACCCCACATTGCGACAGAAGCTTGAAAGATCTGTATATTTTGACCTCCAACTGAGGTCTTCTTCAGCAGATACAAAATGATAAAGAGCAGGCAGTTTTAAACATTATGTAATTACCAAATATGCAGTAAAATGCATTCTGGTACAGAGTTTAATCAAGCACACTCATAACAATACTCAAGATACCCTGCCTACCACGTGACCCTCAGGGTACCCTAGATACCCTCCCTATCACATGTCCCTCAGGGTAACCTCGATACCCTGCCTTCCATGTGTCCCTCAGGGTACCAGAGATACCCTGCCTACCATGTGTCCCTCAGGGTACCCTAGATACCCAGCCTACCATGTGTCCCACAGGGTATCCTTGATACCCACCCTAACACATGTCCCTCAGGGTACCAGAGATATCCTGCCTACCATGTGTCCCTCAGGGTACCCTAGATACCCAGCCTACCATGTGTCCCACAGGGTACCCTTGATACCCTCCTAACACACGTTCCACAGGTCAGCCCCCAGTGAGATGTTATCCAAGTCCCACGAACATTCCTACAACACTAAACCAGACACACCATATCACTAACTAGGTCAGCCTACCTTGAGGTACTATCAAAACACCTTTAGAACCCAGGAAACTAACCTGACATGATAGTATACCATCCCAGAATCAGCAAGGAACTACCCACTCTTCCAACCCCTATATACACCTGTTCTCTCATTCCTTAGTATCTGCTGAAGAGGACCTCAGATGTTAAAACACACAACCTTCCTTGTTTTTGTCTCATTGTAGATTTTTCTTTCCCACAAATATATATATATAATTTATTATATTATGCACTCATTTTCATTTATAATACAATGCAAGCATTATAATTTAGACGACGCAGATGATAACTCGTAGAAAAGTACATAGGCTTCAGGACTGCATACTCTTCCAGGGGAAATATTTGATACTCTGCAAAGAAAGAAAAATATTAATCAAAATTTGTAGTTTATGTAATTGGTTATACAAGAATGGGGGACATGAAAGTGTCAGGTGAAGGTGAGAGCAGCACAAACCCACTTTTATTTAGTACCGCTTAAATAAATTTTGCAATTTCTTTTTTTTATGCAATACAGATTTTATGTTACAAATAATGTAGTATCTTCACCAAATGCCAGATCAACCAGGCTGTGATAGATATGTGGGGCAGTGGGCCTCCAGCAGCAATAGCCTGGTTGACCAGGCAAGCACCAGACGAGCCTTGCCCATGGCCGGGCTCAGAGAGTAGAGAAACTCTCAAAACTCTTCAAAGGTATATCGGGTGGCCCGGTGGTCTGGTGGCTAGAGCTCTCGCTTCACACACGGAGGGCCCGGGTTTGATTCCCGGTGGGTGGATACATTTCGACATGTTTCCTTACACCTGTTGTCATGTTCACCTAGCAGCAAATAGGTACCTGGGAGTTAGTCGACTGGTGTGGGTCGCATCCTGGGGGACAAGATTAAGGACCCCAATGGAAATAAGACAGACAGTCCTCGATGACGCACTGACTTTCTTGGGTTATCCCGGGTGGCTAACCCTCTGGGGTTAAAAATCCGAAGAAATCTTATCTTTCAAAGGTATACATGTAATATAATATTATTAGGCACAAAATAAAGCCACTAGTATACAAGGCATTACTACACTGACCCACTCAGTGTTAACTTAGTTAGGTTAGGTACAGGTAGACGTAAGTACAATTATCATACATACCTGGAGGGTATTCTCCAGGTATGTATAATTGTACTTTTATGTACCTGTGCCCAAATAACCTAACTTAGCACCCAGTGATCAGTAGCTTAGCTGACCTTAGTACAGCTGCCATGAACTTGGCATACATACAGTACAGTGGACCCCCGGCTAACGAACACCCCGGAAATCGTACAATTATGTAAGTATAATATTGTAAGTGCTTGTGGAAGTGTATTTTTGGGGGTCTGAAGTAGACTAACCTACGTGACATTATTCGTTCGGTAATGGCACTTAAGCAGGCTTCTGGAATGAATTTTGTTCGTTAGCCGGGGTCCACTGTACTGTATAAAGTAAGGGACACATGTATTACAGTTGCAATGGCCATGGAATACATTATGCATAGGGCCAGGGATACCTTCACCTACTTTCCTTACTGGGGATACCTAATGACAGTAACATTTGATAGATACAGTGGACCCCCGCCTAACGAACAAAATTCATTCCAGAAGCCTGCTCAAGTGCCATTACCGAACGAATTTACTTCCTTAAGAAATAATGTCACGTAGGTTAGTCTATTTCAGACCCCGAAAAATACACTTCCACAAGCACTTACAATATTATACTTACATAATTGTACGATTTCTGGGGTGTTCGTTAGGCGGGGGTCCACTGTATGTGACTTAGCAAGGTATCTATCCCCAGCTGTAAGTAGCTACTTTCCACATTAGGGATATCTAATAATATTTGTGAAAGTAATCAGGGAAATTGTTCAGCCATATCTGAGTGCTGGAGGTGGGAAGTACAGTGTACAGGAGAGCACTGTGTGAGTGCTGGAGGTGGGAAGTACAGTGTACAGGAGAGCACTCTGTGAGTGCTGGAGGTGGGAAGAGTTGGAGAGCACTGTGTGAGTGCTGGAGGTGGAAAGTACAGTGTACAGGAAAGCACTGTGTGAGTGCTGGAGGTGGGAAGTACAGTGTACAGGAGAGCACTGTGTGAGTGCTGGAGGTGAGAAGTACAGTGTACAGGAGAGCACTGTGTGAGTGCTGGAGGTGGGAAGTACAGTGTACAGGAGAGCACTGTGTGAGTGCTGGAGGTGGGAAGTACAGTGTACAGGAGAGCACTGTGTGAGTGCTGGAGGTGGGAAGTACAGAGTACAGGAGAGCACTGTGTGAGTGCTGGGGGTGGGTAGTACAGTGTACAGGAGAGCACTGTGTGAGTGCTGGAGGAGGGAAGTACAGTGTACAGGAGAGCACTGGGTGAGTGCTGGACGTGGGAAGTACAGTGTACAGGAAAGCAATGTGTGAGTGCTGGAGGTGGGAAGTACAGTGTACAGGAGACCACTGTGTGAGTGCTGGAGGTGGGAAGTACAGTGTACAGGAGACCACTGTGTGAGTGCTGGAGGTGGGAAAGTACAGTGTACAGGAAGCACTGTGTAAAGTACTGCAAGTGGGAAGGCCACACTGTGCAGGAAGCACTGTGTGAGTGCTGGAGAGTGGGAAAGTACAGTGTACAGGAAACACTGGTGGGTACTGGAGGTGGG
>WNWK01031651.1:0-22552 GCA_009830355.1 Cherax destructor
TAGATCCTGCCCAGTGTCCATGAGGGAATCTTTGGGGAAGGATGGAGGGGAAGTGGGGAGGGGAGGGAGGGGGAGGGGGAACGTAAGAGATGGAGAAAGGGAGCAAGAAGGACACACGACCTAGAGAATTCTTTTGAAAATCGTGACCATGAAGTATGCCTGTCGGAAGCTGTCGTGGTGTTGGGTGAACCGTTGTGGGTGAGTGGTCACCCGTCCAGGTTGGCCAGGTGCTCGGGTGTTTACCCTGGGGAGGGACCGAGGGTTGGCACACAACCTCCACAATACCAGAGTGGGTAGGAGAGGAATCACGAGGAGACACACACACAGAGCTGATGAGTGGATAGGTTTAAACGCAGTTAGGAGATCAGAAGAAGGAGCACTGCGGCAGGTCTACTGGCCCATGCTAGACAGGTCCAAGTCACCTACTGGCCTAAGCTAGTCAGGTCTAAGTCACACATCAAGAAGGAAGTGAATTAATGAGTACTGGTTGCCCAGGGCGGGGTATGCTTCTAAGTCACGTTGAAGTCCACTTACTGCCGTAACTAGTGGTACGTACCTGGGTATGTAATGAATACTGGGGTACGTACCTGGGTATGTAATGAATACTGGGCGTACGAACCTGGATATGTAATGAGTACTGGGGTACGTACCTGGATATGTAATGAATACTGGGCGTACGAACCTGGATATGTAATGAGTACTGGGGTACGTACCTGGGTATGTAATGAATACTGGGGGTACGAACCTGGATATGTAATGAGTACTGGGGTACGTACCTGGGTATGTAATGAATACTGGGGTACGTACCTGGATATGTAAAGAGTACTGGGGTACGTACCTGGGTATGTAATGAATACTGGGGTACGTACCTGGATATGTAATGAGTACTGGGGTACGTACCTGGGTATGAAATGGGTACTGGGAGCTACGTACCTGAGTATGTAATGGGTATGGGGAGTACCATTGTACCTAAGTATGTAATGGGTAATGGGGTACGTATCTGGGTATGTAATGAGTACTGGGAGTACGTACCTGGGTATGTAATGAGTACAGGGGTACGTACCTGGGTATGTAATGAGTACTGGGGGTACGTACCAGGGTATGTAATGGGTATTGGGGTACGTACCTGGGTATGTAATGGGAACTGGGGTATGTATCTGGGTATGTAATGGGTACTGGGGTACGTATCTGGGTATGTAATGAGTACTGGGGGTACGTACCTGGGTATGTAATGGGTATTGGGGTACGTATCTGGGTATGTAATGGGTACTGGGGGTATGTAATGGGTACTGGGGGTACGTACCTGGGTATGTAAGGAGTACTGGGGGTACGTACCTAGGTATGCAATGGGTACTGGGGGTACGTATCTGGGTATGTAATGGGTACTGGGGGTACGTATCTGGATATGTAATGAGTACTCGGGATACGTATCTGAGTATGTATTGGGTACTGGGGGTACGTATCTGGGTATGTAATGGGTACTGGGGGTACGTAACGTGTACCGGGGTACCACTAACTCACACCATGTGAGTAAAAATACAGGTGTATAAACTGGCGTATAAAGTGTATGGGCGAAACATCGCCAATGAATTATTCCATATAACTGCCCTTGTGTCTCCTCACCATGAAGGGCGAAATGTTCACAGGTTTGTAGAAAAGAGACGTGCGAGAATTTATTTGGTCAGAACCAAAGATGGTCAGCTGTGTCAGAGAGAGAGAGAGAGAGAGAGAGAGAGAGAGAGAGAGAGAGAGAGAGACAGACAGACAGACAGACAGACAGAGACAGAGAGACACACCCAGAGAGAGAGAGAGATATGATGACGGGGTTGGCTTATATAGTTTGGTTCACTGAGTTGTGTTAACTGTGAAGGAAAGTGAAAGTGACCAACCTTAAACAGTGTCCTGACGCAGGAGGGTGAGGGGTGGTGAGGGTGGAGGGTGATGGGTGGTGAGGGTGGTAGGGGTGGTGAGGGGTGGTGAGGGGTGGGAAGGGTGAGGGGGTGGTGAGGGGCGGTGAGGGGGTGGAGGGTGTGGGTGGTGAGGGGGTGGTGAGGGGTGGTGAGGGGGTGAGGGGGTGGGAGGGGAGGTGTGGGTGGTGAGGGGTGGTGATGGGTGGTGAGGGGTGGTGAGGGGTGGTGAAGGGTGGAGGGTGAGGGGTGGTGAGGGGCGGTGAGGGGTGGAGGGTGAGGGGTGGTGAGGGGTGGTGAGGGGTGGTGAGGGTGGAGGTGATGGGTGGTGAGGGGTGGTGAGGGGTGGTGAGGGGGTGGTGAGGGGTGGTGAGGGGTGGAGGGTGATGGGTGGTGAGGGGTGGTGAGGGGGTGGTGAGGGGTGGTGAAGGTGGAGGGTGAGGGGTGGTGAGGGGCGGTGAGGGGTGGAGGGTGAGGTGTGGAGGGTGAGGGGGTGGTGAGGGGTAGGTGAGGGGTAGTGAGGGGTAGAGGGTGAGGGGTGGTGAGGGGCGGTGAGGGGTGGAGGGTGAGGGGTGGAGGGTGAGGGGTGGAGGGTGAGGGGTGGAGGGTGAGGGGTGGAGGGTGAGGGGTGGAGGGTGAGGGTGGAGGGTGAGGGTGGTGAGGGGTGGAAGGTTATGGGTGGTGAGGGGTGGCGGGTGACGGTGGTAAGGGGTGGAGGGTGAGGGGGTGGAGGGTGAGGGTGTGGATGGTGAAGGTGTGGAGGGTGAGGGTGTGGAGGGTGAGGGGTGGAGGGTGAGGGGTGGAGGGTGAGGGTGGTGAGGGGTGGAGGGTGAGGGGTGGAGGATGAGGGGTGGAGGGTGAGGGTGTGGATGGTGAGGGTGTGGAGGGTGAGGGTGGAGGGTGAGGGGTAGTGAGGGGTGGAGGGTGAGGGGTGGAGGGTGAGGGTGTGGAGGGTGGGTGGAGGTAAAGGGTTAAGAGGGAGGGGTTACGGTTTCGTGTTAAGTCTAGAACGAGGAGAGGGTCGGGGTGAGTGGAATGTGTAGGGGTGTAGAGGGGGGTGAAGTAGACAAGGGGGTGTGCTAGAGAGAGGTAGACACTCAGTGGGTATTCAGTCTACCCACCAACACTAACATACCTGGAGTTTACCTGGAGAGTTCCAGGGGCAACGCCCCGCGGCCCGGTCGTGACCAGGCCTCATGTTGGACCAGAGCCTGATCAACCAGGCTGTTACTGCTGGTCGCACGCAGTCCAACGTACGAACCACAGCCTGGCTGGTCAGGCACCGACTTTAAATGCCTGTCCAGTGCCTGCTTGAAGACAGCCAGGGGTCTATTGGTAATCTCCCTTATGTATGCTGGGAGCCAGTTGAACAGTCTTGGGCCCTGACACTTATTGTGTTGTCCTCAACGTGCTAGTGGCACCCCTGCTTTTTTATTGGGGGGATGTTACATCGTCTGCCGAGTCTTTTGCTTTCGTAGGGAGTGACTCTCGTGTGCAAGTTTGGTACTAATCCCTCTAGGATTTTCCAAGTGTATATAATAATGTATCTCCCGCCTGCGTTCCAGGGAGTACAGGTTTAGAAACTTCAAGCGTTCCCAGTAATTGAGGTGGTTTATCGCAGTTATGCGTGCGGTGAAGGTTCTCTGCACATTTCAAGGTCAGCAATTTCACCTGCCGTGAAAGGGTGCAGTTAGTGTGCACAATATTCCAGCCTAGATAGAACAAGCGACCTGAAAAGTGTCAACATGGGCTTGCATCCCTGGTTTTGAAGGTTCTCATTATCCATCCTGTCATTTTCTCTCAGATGCGATTGCTACAGTGTTATGGTCCTTGAAGGTGAGATCCTCTGTCATGATCACTCCCAGGTCTTTGACGTTAGTTTTTCGCTCTATTGTATGGGCGGAATTTGTTTTATACTCCGATGAGATTTTAATTTCCTCACGTTTTCCATATCTGAGTAATTGAAATTTCTCATCATTGAACTTCATATTGTTTTCTGCAGCCCATTTAAAGATTTGGTTGATGTCTGCTTGGAGTCTTGCAGTGTCTTCAACGGTGGACACTGTCATACAGATTCGGGTGTCATCTGCAAAGGAAGACACGGCACTGTGGCTGATATCCCTGTCTATGTCCGATATGAGGATGCGGAACAGGATGGGAGCGAGTACTGTGCCTTGTGGAACAAAGCTTTTCACAGTAGCTGCCTCAGACTTTACTCTGTTGACTACTACCTCGGTAATAGATACCGACAAATTGATTTAAAGAGACACGTAAACAAACACTAGGACATATTTAATAGAAGACGTTTCGCTCCTGGGACCTTCATTACTTCTAACCTGTCTTCCCAAACTAACACACTAACATACATCCATTATTATTTTTCATCACTCAAACACTTACACACACACACACACACACACACACACACACACACACACAGGGGTAACAGGGAAGGCACTACAATGGATCAGGGAATACCTGTCAGGAAGACAGCCGAGTCATGGTACGTGGTGAGGTGTCAGAGTGGGCGCCGGTGACGAGCGGGGTTCCACAGGGGTCAGTCCTGGGACCAGTGCTGTTTCTGGTATTTGTGAACGACATGACGGAAGGAATAGACTCCGAAGTGTCCCTGTTTGCAGATGATGTGAAGTTGATGAGAAGAATTCAGTCGGACGAGGACCAGGCAGAACTACAAGGATCTGGACAGGCTGCAAGCCTGGTCAGCAATTGGCTCCTGGAGTTCAACCCCACCAAGTGCAAAGTCATGAAGATTGGGGAAGGGCAAAGAAGACCGCAGACGGAGTACAGCCTAGGGGACCAGAGACTGCAAACCTCAATCAAGGAAAAAGACCTTGGGGTGAGTATAACACCAGGTACATCTCCTGAGGCGCACATCAACCAAATAACTGCTGCAGCATATGGGCGCCTAGCAAACCTAAGAACAGCATTCCGACATCTTAATAAAGAATCGTTCAGGACCCTGTACACTTGTACGTTAGGCCCATACTGGAGTATGCAGCACCAGTTTGAACCCACACCTAGCCAAGCACGTGAAGAAGCTCGAGAAAGTGCAAAGGTTTGCAACAAGACTAGTCCCGGAGCTAAGGGGTATGTCCTACGAGGAGAGGTTAAGGGAAATCGACCTGACGACACTGGAGGACAGGAGAGATAGGGGACATGATAACAACATATAAGATAGTGAGAGGAATTGACAAAGTGGACAGTGACAGAATGTTCCAGAGATGGGACATAGCAACAAGGGGACACAGTTGGAAGTTGAAGACTCAGATGAATCACAGAGATGTTAGGAAGTATTTCTTCAGTCACAGAGTGGTCGGGAAGTGGAATAGTTTAGGAAGTGACGTAGTGGAGGCAGGCCTCATACATAGCTTTAAGAAGAGGTATGATAAAGCTCATGGCGCAGGGAGAGTGACCCAGTAGCGGCCAGTGAAGAGGCGGGGCCAGGAGCTGTGAATCGACCCCTGCAACCACAACTAGGTGAGTACAACTAGGTGAGTACACACACACACCGAGGTCCAATTATCGTTACATAAGAAGTGACTGGGAGGCCAAGAGGTCTTACCTTCCCTGAGGAGTCCCTCTGGAAGAGGCGGTCACCTTGGTCATCCAGCTCCACCTGAATAATAATCTACACTCTTAACCACCTGCTCAAGGCTGTCCAGGGAATGTATAGAACGTGGGGGTACTGATGTGAGTTGCCCCACCAGAAAAAAACACAACGATGCATTTAACCCTGATGTTTTTTTTTTAGATTTTATTTTCTAGTTATTAGATATTTTTAGTTGGTATTGGAAGGGTGGCCTCGCATCTATGGTTGCGCTTTCACGTGTTGATGATAATTGATGTTTGTTGAGCCTCGTTGGTGTATTTTCTGTTGTCGGTATTTGTACCAACATTATTACAGTGCAGTGTATCTTCGCCACTGTGACACGACCACTGTTGTTCACTACCCATGAACAACACCTTGAAATCCCGAGTACAGTTATAGAGGCTAAAACGTTGTGTAGTTTTAAAAATAGGCTAGATAAATATATGAGTGGGTGCGGGTGGGTGTGAGTTGGTCCTGACTAGCTTGTGCTACTAGGTCCCGATGCCGTGCTCCTTCCTTAAGTGAATGTAACCTGACCGGCTGGGTCGGGGCATTGGCTTAAGCCGGTGGGAGACTTGGACCTGTCTCGCATGGGCCAGTAGACCTGCTGCAGTGTTCCTTCTTTCTTATGTTCTTATGTTCTTATGAAACTACCAGACCAATCGTCTTGCCATGGCAGTGATTTTAAAAAGACAGGTGAGCAAACACTGGGACATATTTAATAGAAAACGTTTCGGTCCTGGGACCTTGATCACTTCTATTATACAAAGATTAAAATGACAGTATATATAGGGGGAGAGGGAGATGTGAGTGAAGCATTGTGACCTAAACAGTGTCATGTGGGATGATGTCATATGACTCCTGTATTGCTAGGCAAAGCACCACCTATCTATACTGTAATTTTAATCTGTGTGTGTTAGAAGTGATCAAGGTCCAAGGACCGAAACGTTTTCTAAAAGTTATGTCCTAGTGTTTGCTTACCTTTACCTTTGATATACCTTTGAAGAGTTTCGAGAGTATCTACTCTCTGGAGCCCGGCCATGGGCCAGGCTCGTCTGGTGCTTGCCTGGTCAACCAGGCTGTTGCTGCTGGAGGCCCGCTGCCCCACATATCCATCACAGCCTGGTTGATCTGGCACCTGGTGAAGATACTTGTCCAGTTTCCTCTTGAAGGCTTCTACACTGGTTCCAGCCGTGTTTCGGATATCTTCTGGTAAGATGTTGAATAGTCTGGGACCCCGGATGTTAATACAGTGCTCCCGTATTGTCCCCACCCACCCCTGCTCCTCACTGGGTTTATTTTACACTTTCTCCCATATCTCTCACTCCAGTATGTTGTTATGGCAGTGTGCAGATTTGGGACCAGGCCCTCAAGTACTTACAGTACTTACAGTACTTACAGTACTTACAGTACTTAACATAAGAACATAAGAAAGGAGGAACACTGCAGCAGGCCTGTTGGCCCATACTAGGCAGGTCCTTCATAATCCGTCCCACTAACAGAATATTTGCTCAACCCAATTTTCAATGCTACCCAAGAAATAAGCTTTGACAATTCTACCCACTCATGCGCGAGTCCCACTCAAATCCAACCCCTCTCACTCATGAATTTATCCAACCTAAATTTGAAACTACCCAAGGTCCTAGCTTCAATAACCCTACTAGGCAGACTGTTCCACTCATCAACTACCCTATTTCCAAACCAATACTTTCCTATATCCTTTCTAAATCTAAACTTATCTAACTTGAATCCATTATTGGGGTTCTCTCTTGGAGAGATATCCTCAAGACCTTATTTATACCCCCTTTGTTAATACCCATTTTCCACTTGTATACCTCGATCATGTCTCCCTCATTCTACGTCTTACAAGTGAATGTAATTTTAGGGTCTTCAATCTTTCTTCGTAAGGAAGATTTCTAATGCTTGTATTAATTTAGTCATTCTACGCTGAATGTTTTCTAACGAATTTATGTCCATTCTGTAATATGGAGACCAGAACTGAGCTGCGTAATCTAGGTGAGGCCTTACTAATGATGTATAAAGCTGTAATATAACCTCTGGACTTCTGTTGCTAACACTTCTTGATATAAATCCCAGTAATCTATTTGCCTTATTACGTACGCTTAGGCATTGCTGTCTTGGTTTAAGGTTGCTGCCTTCACCCCCAAGTCCTTCTCGCAATCTGTATGGCTAAGTTCTACGTTATTTAACTTATAAGTGCTTGGGTTATGGACACTCCCGAGCTTCAGAACCTTGCATTTATCTACATTGAACTGCATCTGCCACTTTTCGACCACGAATTAAGTTTGTCTAAATCTTCCTGAAGTTCTATGACATCTATGTTTGAATCAATTATCCTACCTATCTTCGTGTCGTCGGCGAATTTGCTCATATCACTAGTAATTCCCTCATCAAGGTCATTGATATATATTATAAATAACAATGGGCCTAAGACTGATCCTTGGAACACCACTTGTTACAAGTCCCCATTCGGATTTAACCCCATTTATGCAATCTCTGCTTCCTATTGGTGAGCCATGACTCGATCCATGACAGCACTTTTCCCCCAATGCCATGAGCTGCCACTTTCTTTAACAGTCTCTGGTGCGGTACTCTATCAAAAGCCTTACTAAAGTCTAAATAAACAATATCAATTCTTTATCGTGATCAACAGCCTCAAAAGCTTTACTGAAGAAGGTTAATAAATTAGATAGGCAGGAACGGCCCCTCGTGAATCCATGCTGGGTATCATTAATCAAATTATGGTTATCTAGATGGCTTCTAATAATATCAGCTATAATTGACTCTAGTAATTTGCCTACAATTGAGGTCAGGCTTATTGGGCGGTAGTTTGACGTAGTGACTTGTCCCCTGCTTTAAAAATAGGAATTACATTAGCCATCTTCCACATATCAGACACTACACCTGTTTGAAGAGATAAATTAAAAATACTTACAGTACTTACAGTACTTACAGGCTTACCTGTCTTCTTACACTAATTTGTCGGTATCAGTCACCTAGGTATATACCATGCCAGTACACAGCGCGAGGTGTTCTTTACTACATATATATATATATATATATATATATATATATATATATATATATATATATATATATATATATATATATCTCGTGTCGAATAGGTAAAACTGGTCAATTAAAGAACTCATTTTTAAAAAATTTGCCATTTCTAAAATTTTCTCTTATACGTTTAAATACATATTTTTTCATTTATGTTAACGTAAAAATTAATAACTTTGTACCAAAAGAACCTTAGAAAACTTACCTAACCTTATTATGACAAGCGCAATTTAATTTAGCCAAATCCAACTAAAAGATATTTTAGATAAGTTTATAATAATTTAATAATAAACAAACACAATGAAATATATTTTTTTCGTTAGGTTCAGAATGATTTTTGCGAAATTATTGCATACACAAATTTTCGCTTGTCTTATTCGGCAAGAAGAGCGTTGATATTTAAGCTAAAATCTGGGAGAGAGGTGTAAGTGTAGTGTAAGAACATAAGAACATAAGAACATAAGAACATAAGAACATAAGAACATAAGAACATAAGAAAGAAGGAACACTGCAGCAGGCCTACTGGCCCATGCGAGGCAGGTCCAAGTCTCCCACCGGCTTAAGCCAATGCCCCGACCCAGCCAGGTCAGGTTACATTCACTTAAGGAAGGAGCACGGCATCTGACCTAGTAGCACAAGCTAGTCAGGACCAACTCACACCCACCCGCACCCACTCATATATTTATCTTGCCTATTTTTAAAACTACACAACGTTTTAGCCTCTATAACTGTACTCGGGAGTTTGTTCCACTCATCGACGACTCTATTACCAAACCAATGCTTTCCTATATCCTTCCTGAATCTGAATTTATCCAACTTAAAGCCATTGCTGCGTGTCCTGTCAATACTAGATATTTTTAGCACGCTATTAACATCCCCTTTATTTATTCCTGTTTTCCACTTATACACCTCAATCATATCCCCCTAATTCTACGCCTTTCTAGAGGTGCAGATTCAGGCCCCTCAGTCTATCTTCATAGGGAAGAATTCTGATACATGGAATCAACTTAGTCATCCTCCTTTGTACGTTTTCCAGAGCATTTATATCCATTCTGTAATACGGTGACCAAAACTGTGCAGCATAATCTAGATGAGGCCTAACCAAGGATATATAGAGTTGAAGAACAACCTGAGGACTCCTATTATTTATGCTTCTTGATATGAAGCCAAGGATTCTGTTCGCTTTATTGCGAACACTTATGCACTGCTGTCTTGGTTTTAGATTACTGCTAACCAGAACTCCTAAATCCTTTTCGCAATCAGTAGTATTAAGATCTATCTACATTATTTAGTTTATATGTGGCATGGTTATTGTCCTGTCCAATATTTAGAACTTTGCATTTATCTATATTAAACTGCATCTGCCACTTCTCCGACCACTGCATCAGTCTATTCAAATCTTCCTGGAGTGCTCTAATGTCCTCATTTGAATGAATTGGACGGCCTATTTTGGTGTCATCGGCAAACTTGCTTATGTCGCTATTTATTCCCTCATCTATGTCGTTTATGTAGATTGTGAACAACAAGGGGCCCAATACCGACCCCTATGGAACACCGCTTGTGACGCTTCCCACTCTGATTTCTCTCCATTTATGCAAACTCTCTGCTGCCTTTTGTCAACCATGCCTCTATCCAGGAAAAATTTCTCCTCCTATTCCGTGTGCCTTAATTTTCCTCAATAGTCTCTGATGTGGGACTCTATCAAAAGCCTTACTGAAGTCCATATACACAATATCATATTCATTACCATGATCTACCTCCTCAAACACCTTAGTGAAAAAAGTTATTAAATTTGTAAGGCAGGAACGCCTTTTTGTAAAACCGTGCTGAGATTCGTTGATTAATTTATGCTTTTCAAGATGGCTGCGAATTGCCTCGGCAATTATTGATTCCATAAATTTTCCCACTATGGAGGTTAGGCTTATTGGTCTATAGTTCGAAGCTAAGGACCTGTCACCTGCTTTGAAAATAGGTATTACATTTGCCATTTTCCACTTATCTGGCACCATGCCAGTTTGCAGTGATATGTTGAAAAGATTAGCCAACGGTTTGATAAGCTCCTCTTTACATTCCTTTAGAACCCTTGCATACAGTTCATCTGGGCCTGGGGATTTGTTAGGTTTTAATTTATCTATTTGTCTAAGGACCATGTCACTTGTGACCCTAATCGTGCATAGTTTACTATCGTCCTGTTCTACATAATTTATTATTTCTGGAATATCGCTAGTGTCTTCCTGTGTAAAAACTGAGAGGAAGTAAGTGTTAAACATTCTACACATTTCCTTATCACTGACGGTAAGCTGACCTGAGTAACTTTTGAGTGGGCCTATCTTGTCCCTAATCTTACTTCTGTATACCTGAAAAATCCTTTTGGGTTAGTCTTCGATTCTCTTGCAACTTTAACCTCATAGTCTCTTTTTGCTTTTCTTATTCCCTTTTTTATTTCTCTCTTTAACTGAATATATTTATTACTTAATTGCCCCTCTCCTCTTTTGATTTGCCTATATATGCCTCTCTTTTGACCAATGAGATGTTTTAATCTATTGTTCATCCATTTAGGATCATTTTGTTTGATCTGATTTCCTATTAGGAACATAAGTTGTCTGAGCAGCTAGAACTATTCTCTGGAAAACGTCATATTGGCAATCCCCACCTACCTGACCCACTGTCAGGTCATTCCAGTTTAACCTACCCAGGTAAATTTCAGTCCTATGAAATCAGCCAGGCGGAAGTCAGGGACAGAGACTTGATTGCCATTATTAGGGTAATTCCATGATATATTAAAACTGAGTGATTTGTGATCACTTTCCCAAGCTCATCATTAACCTCAAGATTATTAATTAGCGATTCCCTGCTGGCAAGAACCAAGTCTAGCAGGTTATTTCCTTTAGTTGGTTCTGTCACCAACTGTTTCAAAAAACAATCCTGAATCGTATCAAGAAAGTCATTTGACTCTAAATTTCTTGTCAAATTGCTCCAGTCAATTTGTCTAAAGTAAGTGTATCTCACACTCTGCCACACCTAACAACCACTTGATACAATTGACCTCATCCACTCTTCATTCCAGTCTTTATTTATTTTCCTTTCACCTCATTATATTATTGTCTTCCGCATAAATGCCCATGATATTTTTATCTGTTGTGTTCCTCTCTTATGTATATATATATATATATATATATATATATATATATATATATATATATATATATATATATATATATATATATATATATATATATATATATATATATATATATATATATATATACAGAGCCGTGTAATATACAGAGATGTATGGCTCTCACTGCATATACACTTTAATTCCTACTTTAGTGACTAAAATATTCTGGAGGGGTGGTGCGCAGGTGACCTGCAGCCTTAATGACCCTCGTGTAGTCGATGGGGTTCACACCTAATTAACCAGTTGCATCAGGTGCATCAGGTAAAGGTATTTAGGTGGTCAGTGCATGACTGAACGTTGTTACCTGCCACTCAACCACCTTCATCTGGACTAACTATGGTGTGACCTACCCACTTGATGGATATCTAGTACCATGGTGTGACCTACCCACACGATAGATATCTAGTACCATGGTGTGACCTACCCACTTGATGGATATCTAGTACCATGGTGTGACCTACCCACTTGATGGATATCTAGTACCATGGTGTGATCTACCCACTTGATGGATATCTAGTACCATGGTGTGACCTACCCACACGATAGATATCTAGTACCATGGTGTGACCATGATGGATATCTTGTACCATGGTGTGACCTACCCATACGATGGGCATCTAGTACCATGGTGTGACCTACCCACACGATGGGTATCTAGTACCATAGTGTGACCTACCCACTTGATGGATATCTAGTACCATGGTGTGACCTACCCATACGATGGGTATCTAGTACCATGGTGTGACCTACCCACACGATGGGTATTTAGTACCATGGTGTGACCTACCCACTTGATGGATATCTAGTACCATGGTGTGACCTACCCATACGATGGGCATCTAGTACCATGGTGTGACCTACCCATACGATGGGCATCTAGTACCATGGTGTGACCTACCCATACGATGGGTATCTACCATGGTATGACCTACCCACATGAGGGCAAGTCTTGGCCCAAACATCTATCATAAGAGTCAAGGTTGAATATAAATATCCTAAGACAGGTCAAACTAAAATAGAAATTAATCTTTGGATCGACAGTTAAAAAAAAAAAAAAAAAAAAAATCTTTCGATGAAGGAATTAAAAACAAAAATGAAAAAATAAAACTGGGGAAATGTGTTTTAAGTTGGGCAATTATGTTTAATTTTTTTCTTCAGATGGGCGAAGATAGAAGAAAAAACAGGTTTTCTTAGCCCCTCTACTCTCCCTCATTACTGCTATCACCTCCCCTCTCCACTCTCCCTCATTACTGCTATCACCTCCCCTCTCTACTCTCCCTCATTACTGCTATGACCTCCCCTCTCCACTCTCCCTCCTTACTGCTATCACCTCCCCTCTCCACTCTCCCTCATTACTGCTATGACCTCCCCTCTCCACTCTCCCTCGTTACTGCTATCACCTCCCCTCTCCACTCTCCCTCCTTACTGCTATCACCTCCCCTCTCCACTCTCCCTCGTTACTGCTATCACCTCCCCTCTCCACTCTCCCTCGTTACTGCTATCACCTCCCTCTCCACTCTCCCTCATTACTGCTATCACCTCCCCTCTCCACTCTTCCTCATTACTGCTATCACCTCCTCTCTCCACTCTCCCTCACTGCTATCACCTCCCCTCTCCCTTATTACTGCTATCACCTCCCCTCTCCACTCTCCCTCATTACTGCTATCACCTCCCCTCTCCACTCTCCCTCATTACTGCTATCACCTCCCCTCTCAACTCTCTCTTCCCCCCTCCTTCCGTCCCACTCACCTGCTGATGCACATGAGTGGTCTTGCATCTTATATCAGTGAAGGAGGAAGTCTACCTGTTTACCTTCATCTAAACCGGTATTGGTAGGTGGGGTGCTCTCTCTCTCTCTCTCTCTCTCTCTCTCTCTCTCTCTCTCTCTCTCTCTCTCTCCCTCTCTCTCTCTCTCTCTCTCTCCTCTCTCTCTTCTCTCTCCGTGCTTATAGAATTGTATTCACCTAGTTGTGTTTGCAGGTGGTCGAGACTCGGCTCCTGGCCCTCCGCCTCCTACAACAACTTGGACCTTATCGTATCTACTGTTGAAGCTGTGTATTAAGTTTTCTTCCACCACTACCTCATCCAAGTCATTCCCCTTTTCAACCACCATTATACTTAAAACATACTTTCTTATATTCCTATGGTTCATCTGTGTTGAGGTATTCCCCTCATCCTGGTCCTCTTAACTGTGTCTGTCCTTACCTGTCCTATCTAACCCACACAGGATTTTGTATGTTGTAATCATGTCCCCTGATCTTCACTAGAGTCGTCATCTCTCTCAGTTCTGGTACTAGTCTGGATGCATATCTTTGGACTTTTAGATCTCTTCATGTGCTTGACCAGGTGTGGGCTCCATGCTGGGGCCGCATACTCTCTGACTAGCCTAACATATGTCGTATATAAGATTCTGGTGATATGATTGGTGTTATATTCACCTCCTGGTTTTTTTTCACGCTGATATTTGCAGCTTCTCTCCGGCCATGCTGTACTCTGTGTCCGGTCTGCTTTCACCTTCTCCAGTTTCCCATGACCTTGCATTTGTTTGGATTAAACTCGAACAGCCACTTGTTTGATGTCCTCATCTGCAGTCTTTTGATGTCCTCTTGAAGTTTATCACTTTCCTCTCCTGTTCTTATTCTTCTCATTGGTTCTATATGACAGACACACACACATAAGACTCGACATACTCTAGTGGGCGGTTCACATACATTACAAACAGTAGCGGTCTTAGTTCTGCTTCTTGCGGGACACCACGTCTCACCCTCTCCCATTCTGATGTCTCGTCCCTTATTGTTACTTCATGGAGCACTCTGCCTTTTAACTTTGTCTGCTCTTCAGTTTTCTGAATTAATCTCAGGTGTGGTGTTGCATCCTCGCTTCAGTGCAGTGCAACAATATGCAATCTCAAGGTTAAGACACATGTGCAGTAGTTGGGTGCAGGTGTAGTAGTGAAATAAAGATGATGCAGTCAGTCCATCAACCTTGGAGAAAATGATTTGAGGTGGTCAGTCCCTCAGCCTGGAGAAGAGTTCAGCATCAATTCGTCGATGAATTGATTCAATTTGGCATTCGAATAGCATGCAGGGAAATTTTGAGTCATTACTCAAGCAAAACCTCTATAGCTCTCCCAAAGACGACGGTGCAGGAAGTCGGTTCCTGACTTGCTGTTGCAGTTGACCCCAGAGATGCTCGATAATATTTACATCCGGCGATTGTGGCTGCCAATCCAAGTGTTCGACTTCACTTCCATGTTTTTCAGGACAATTTTGAACAATTCCAGCGGTGTGAATTGGTGCATTATCGCCCTGGAAGATAGGACCCCCAGACCAAATTCGAATGCCAAAAACCCCCAGGAGGACCAGGAAGAGTTGGGCCCCCATAGGACCCCCCAGACCAAATTCAATGCCAAAAACCCCCAGGAGGACCAGGAAGAGTTGAGGCCCCATAGGACCCCAGCCAATTCGAAAGCAACCCCAGGAGGACCGGAAATTGAGGCCCCATAGGACCCCAGCCAATTCAGCCAACCCAGGAGGACCAGGAAGGTTGGGCCCCATGGACCCCAGCCAATTCAGCAACCCAGGAGGACAGGAAGAGTTGAGCCCCATGGACCCGCCAAATTGCAAACCCCCAGGAGGACGGAAGGTTGACTGGCCCGACAATTCGCAACCCAGGAGGACAGGAAGAGTTGGCCCCTGGACCCCCAGACCATATGCAAAACCCGAGAAGGAAGGGCCTAGGACCCAGCCAAATTAGCCAACCCCAGGAGGACAGGAAGGGCCCCATGGACCCAGACCATTCAGCCAACCCAGGAGGAGAAGGTGGGCCCCAAGGACCCAGCCATCAACCCCCAGGAGGACCAGGAAAGTTAGGCCATGGCCCCCAGACCAAATTAGCCCCAGGAGGACAGAAGAGTGAGCCATGGACCCCGACCAATTAGCACCCAGGAGGACGGAGTTGGCCTGGACCAGACATCGCAACCCCAGAGGGAAATTGAGGCCATAGGCCGACCAAATTGAAGCAAAACCCAGGAGGACGAAGAGTTGGCCCATGGCCCCGACCATCGCCAACCAGAGGACCGGAAGGTTGGGCCAGCCCAGCAATTAACCAAACCCCCGGAGGACAGGAAGAGTTCCTGGACCCGACCATAGAACCCAGGAGCCGGAGTTGGCCATAGGCCAGACCAAATAGCAACCAGAGACGGAGGGGGCCATGACCCAGACAATGAACCCAGGGGACGAAGTGGGCCCTGGACCCAATGCAACCAGGAGGACCAGGAGGTGGCCATGGACCGCATTGCACCCGGGGCCAGGAAGTGGGCAAGGACCCAGACAAAGCACCCGGAGGACCGGAGTGAGCCCAGCCAGAATGCCCAGGAGGACAGGAAGTGAGGCCCATAGACCCCAGACCAATTCACCAAACCCCAGGAGGACCAGGAAGATTGAGGCCTAGGACCCCAGACCAATCGAAAACCCCAGGAGGACAGGAAGGTTGAGGCCCCATAGGACCCCAGACCAAATTAGCCAAAACCCCAGGAGGACCGGAAGGTTGAGGCCCCATAGGACCCCAGACCAAATTCATAGCCAAAACCCCCAGGAGGACCAGGAAGAGTTGAGCCTAGGCCCAGCCAAATCAAGCAAACCCCAGGAGGACCGGAAGTTGCCCCATAGGACCCAGACCAGAATTCGAAACCCAGGAGGACGGAAGAGTTGAGGCCCCATGGACCCCAGACCAAATTCAGCAAAACCCCAGGAGGACCAGGAAGAGTTGAGGCCCCTAGGACCCCCAGACCAAATTCGAACCAAAACCCCCAGGAGGACAGGAAAGTTGGGCCCCATAGGACCCCCGACCAAATTCAACCCCCAGGAGGACCAGGAAGGTTGAGGCCCATGGACCCGCCAATTCAGCCAAAACCCCAGGAGGACCAGGAAGAGTTGGGCCCTAGGACCCAGACCAAATTAGCAACCCCAGGAGGACCAGGAAGGTGAGGCCCCATAGGACCCCAGACCAAATTCAGCCAAAACCCCAGGAGGACCAGGAAGAGTTGAGCCCCATAGGACCCCAGACCAATTGAAGCCAAAAACCAGAGACAGGAAGAGTTGAGGCCCCATAGGCCCCCAGACCAAATTCAGCAACCCCAGGAGGACCAGGAAGAGTTGGCCCCTGGACCCCAGCCATGAGCAAAACCCCCAGGAGGACCAGGAAGAGTTGAGGCCCCATAGGACCCCCAGACCAAATCAGCAAACCCCAGGAGGACCAGGAAGAGTTGAGGCCATAGGACCCCAGACCAAATTCAGCAAACCCCCAGGAGGACCAGGAGGTTGAGGCCCCATAGGACCCGACCAAATTCGAACCCCCAGGAGGACAGGAAGGTTGGGCCCCATAGGACCCAGACCAAATTCAGCCAACCCCCAGGAGGACCAGGAAGGTGAGGCCCCATGGACCCAGACCAATTAGCCAAACCCCAGGAGGACCAGGAAGTTGAGGCCCCATGGACCCAGCCAATTAGCAAAACCCAGGAGGACCAGGAAGGTTGAGGCCCCATGGACCCAGACCAGTCAAGCAAACCCAGGAGGACCAGGAAGTTGAGGCCCCATGGACCCCAGACCAAATTAGCCAACCCAGGAGGACAGGAAGGTTAGGCCCTGGACCCAGACCAAGCCCCAGGAGGAAGGGTTGAGGCCTGGACCCAGAATGCCCCAGGAGACGGAGGTTAGCTGGACCCAGCATCACAACCCAGAGGCCAGGAAGAGTTGAGGCCCCATAGGACCCCAGACCAAATTCGAATGCCAAAAACCCCCAGGAGGACCAGGAAGAGTTGAGGCCCCCATAGGACCCCCAGACCAAATTCGAGCCAAAAACCCCCAGGAGGACCAGGAAGAGTTGAGGCCCCATAGGACCCCCAGACCAAATTCGAGCCAAAAACCCCCAGGAGGACCAGGAAGAGTTGAGGCCCCCATAGGACCCCCAGACCAAATTCGGCCAAGACACCCCAGGAGGACCAGGAAGAGTTGAGGCCCCATAGGACCCCAGACCAAATTCGAGGCAAACCCCCAGGAGGACCAGGAAGAGTTGAGGCCCCACTAGGACCCCCAGACCAGAATTCAGCCAAAAACCCCCAGGAGGACCAGGAAGAGTTGAGGCCCCATAGGACCCCCAGACCAAATTCAGCCAAAAACCCCAGGAGGACCAGGAAGAGTTGAGGCCCCATAGGACCCCAGACCAGAATTCAATGGCCAAAACCCCCAGGAGGACCAGGAAGAGTTGAGGCCCCATAGGACCCCAGACCAAATTCAGATGGCCAAAAACCCCCAGGAGGACCAGGAAGAGTTGAGGCCCCATAGGACCCCCAGACCAAATTCAATAGCCAAACCCCCAGGAGGACCAGGAAAGTTGAGGCCCCATAGGACCCCAGACCAAATTCAGAATAGCCAAAAACCCCCAGGAGGACCAGGATCACGTGACAGCATCTAAGTGCGTACAAGCAAGCAGATATAGTCCAAGATGTTCAGTTGTTCAAAACGAACATCAGGAATGCAGAAAGAAATGTGATCTATGTGGCCAAGACCGATGAGATTCTTATAACAATCGCGGGTGGTTTAAATATCTCAGAAATACTTTGATATCCTGGGGTTTTTCACGAAGAACAGTCTCTAGAGTTTACAGAGAATGGTGTGAAAAAGCACAGAAGATCCAGTGAGCAGCGTGTTATGGGTGAAACGCATCGTTAATGAGAGTGATTAGAGGAAAATAGAACTGGTTCAGAGCTGAGGAGGAAGGCGACAGTAACTCAATGCCACTTGTACAACATAGGTATGTGGAAGAGTATCTCTGAATGTACAACACTTTGAACCTTGAAGTGGATGTGAGGAGGAACACACCGGAGTTCCACTATTGTCAGTTATTAATAGGAAACTGAGACTACATTGGACACAGACTCACCAAAAAAACGTCGCCTGGTATAATGAACCGCGATTTTGCTGGGACGTACAGATGTATGTTCAGGTGGTGAATTCTTTGGGATATAATGAAATGGGAGATTCACAACATGAATGTGCAGTCAACATAATGGACCAGGATCTATTAGAGATGATTCCATCGTGCTGAATCATGCCACGAAGAATTGAGACTGTTCAGGGCAAGTGAGGAAAGGGTCTCTATCCTGTACTGAAGAGGAGCGAGTGGTGGATTAATAAGGTAAAAAGGTAATGTAAAGGAAAACAAATTTGTGAGAGTGCGTGAGAGGCTTTATAAACTAATTTTGCGGAGAATGAGAAAGCGTTTTAGAGGGGGAGATTAATAAGTTGAAAAGTCTAATGATAAATTGGTTTAGCAGTTAAATAATGGGGGTGGGGTTAAGAATACACGAAGAGGAAGTGGAAGTACCGGCTCAGGCAAGCTTGACAGAACGTCTGCCAGGTAGCCAAGTCATGGTTTGATTCAAGTCACTGTAGTCTGACAGACGATAATGTCAAAGATAGCAACTATTGTGAGGACTTAGGTAAGATAGATAAAGTTCAACTAACATTATTCTGTAAATTCAGGTCTGCTAAGTGCGTCACAGGTAGTACTCTACCTTAAATATGAAGGTGCACAATGAGATGAACGCAGATCTAGTATTGCACCATACCAGGAATGTCATACTTCCCTCTGTAAAAATATGAACACAAAACACTGCAGCAGGCCTGCTGGCCCATGCAGAGGCAGGTCAATTCTCCAACCGGCCAAGCCAATGCTAGTCAGGTCAGTCACATTCACTTAAGGACTCTTGGCAATGGTTTTAAGATGGAAAAATTCCCGATTGGGAAGGATATAGGAAAGCACTGGGTTTTGTAATAGAGTTGTGGATGAGTGGAACAAACTCCGAAAGTGCTGTCATAGAGAGCTAAGACGTTGTGTAGTTTAAAAATGAGTTGGATAAATACATGAGTGGGTGTGTGAGTTGGACCTGACTAGCTTGTGCTACTAGGTCCGAATGCCGTACTCCTTCAACCAAGTGTCGTATCTCTTTGTACTCCTTCTACTATAGTGTCGTACCTCCTTTAACGCTTCTACTACATGGAGGAGAGTCGTACCTCCAACCCAGCTCACGTCTACATTTGAAATATGTTAGTGAAGGTCTCTTGCCCCGTCACAACTATATATAGAAGGTCACATTTTCTCCTCTCAGCTCCAGCACCCAACACAGAAGGGTGTAGTGGAGGGTCTTACACACAGCTCTCGGATAATCACATTATCCTCAACAACACCATGACCTGAAGATGTTGATAATGATGCTGGGGGGGGAGAGAGAGAGAGAGAGAGAGAGAGAGAGAGAGAAGAAAAGACAGACAGACAGACGGGCAGACGAAACCCAGACAGACAGACAAAAAGACAGACAGAAGAGGGCAGACAAAAACAGGCAGAGGCAAACAGACAGGGGGTGACAGGCAAAGGCAGGAATCCCCTGGGAGTGAGAGGGGGGGTGGGGGCATGAGTGGATGAACCCCCAGTGTCACCCCCGATCTTGGCAATTTGGGGCCCCCCCTCATTTTCCCTCCTGTTTTCAGGATCAAAAACCCTCCTGTTCTCATTTTCATCGATCATTTTTCCCCCATTTATCATTTCCCCCCGGGGGTTCCTCTATTATATCATGTGTCAGTGATCATTCCCCTCCTACTAGCATGTGTCATGAATTCCTCTCCTACTGCATGTTCAGTGAATTCCTCTCCTACTAGCATGTGTCAGTGATTATTCCCCTTTCCCACTAGCATGTTCAGTGAATTCCTCTCCTACTAGCATGTGTCATGATTATTCCTCTCCTACTAGCATGTGTCACTGATTATTCCTCTCCTACTAGCATGTGTCACTGATTATTCCTCTCCTACTAGCATGTGTCATGATTATTCCTCTCCTACTAGCATGGGTCATGATTATTCCTCTCCTACTAGCATGTGTCAGTGATTATTCCCTCCTACTAGCATGTGTCAGTGATTATTCCTTCCTACTAGCAGTGTTTTTACATGATTATTCCTTCCTACTAGCATGTGTCAGTGATTATTCCTCTCCTACTAGCATGTGTCAGTGATTATTCCTCTCCTACTAGCATGTGTCACTGATTATTCCTCTCCTACTAGCATGTGTCAGTGATTATTCCTCTCCTACTAGCATGTGTCATGATTATTCCTCTCCTACTGGGATGTATCATGACCATTCCTCTCCCACTAGCATGTGTCAGTGATTATTCTTTCCCACTAGCATGTTCAGTGAATTCCTCTCCTACTAGCAGTGTCATGATTATTCTCTCCTACTAGCATGTGTCACTGATTATTCCTCTCCTACTAGCATGTGTCACTGATTATTCCTCTCCTACTAGCATGTGTCATGATTATTCCTCTCCCACTAGCATGGTCATGATTATTCCTCTCCTACTAGCATGTGTCATGATTATTCCTTCCAACTAGCATGTGTCAGATTATTCCTCTCCTACTAGATGTTCATGATTATTCCTTCCCACTAGCATGTGTCATGATTAAATTTCCCCTCCTACTAGCATTGTCATGATTATTCCTTTCCAATAGCATGTGTCAGTGATTACCTCTCCTACTAGCATGTGTCATGATTATTCCTCTCCTACTAAACATGTGTCACTGATTATTCCTCTCCAACTAGCATGTGTCACTGATCATGGAAAGGGAAATAAATGCTATGTATTTATCTTTGTAAATATAGCAGAAGGGTTCTTGTTTGATAACAATCAATTCTTTTTACTAAATATTTAAATTATTTTTTATATTTTATAATATTTAAATTAATCGTGCATAGGTAGGAAGCCTAACCTGAGGGTAACAAAATTTTTTAAATTGAGTTTTTTGACTAAAGTTAAAAGAACATTAAAGAGAACATTGTAGAAGATGGTATAGAATATCGATAAGTTGATGAGTAAGAGACATGAACAACAGTTCGGTATTTTTATGGTTGAAAAGTTTTGCCCAACAGTAGGCTTCTTCAGTCAAATATTGAGGTAGCAGTAGTATTTGAGGTGGTCTGTCCCTCAGCCTGGAAAGAGTTCTGTTCCATTGTCTGGAACTTTATGAAGCTCAAACATGAGAATGGAGTCTTAAATACTGTCAAATAAACAGGGGAATGTGCTTATTCTACAATGTATGGAAAAATTATCTCTCGCATCACTCAACGCCTGAAACTACTTATAGTAAATGTTGATTTTTTAAAAATGTACATACGCTCAAGTACATAGATTATACTGGCACAGTCGTTGTATCTACTCAACATCAATTCTTCATTAGATGTGGACAGGTGTCTAATATCTTAATTTTATTTATGAGCGACACAAGACACAGATAACCCGTACATAGGAAAGGGGGGCTTGACGACGTTTCGGTCCTACTTGACTATTTACAAAGTCGTAAGCTCCCTCTCCGATGTGCAGGTGACTTGTATATTATTTAAGTCACGGTATTGTGAGTTTGGGCTTTGAGAGAGACAAGTCTCCGCTGACTGGGACCCCCGCCAGAGTCTTCATTGTGCTATTTTTATAATGAATGTAGTATTTTTTTAATCCTCCGTCATCCCATGATGCTATACAAACCATACCACGGGTGGGGCTTGAACCTGGGTCAGAGAATCGTAAAAACTCCAGACCGACGTTATCCACTGGGCCACCTGTCACTACGATTTCGAGAGTCTTGATGTATACATTGTCTACTGTAAATGTTAGACAGGGTCTATTTACAGTATATTAGAAAGTTATTTGATCAAAGATACTCTTGA